>JALPQI010015286.1:0-32568 GCA_025490895.1 Thaumatotibia leucotreta
TAAAACTTAGGTAGCAAATATGTGAACATAGGTAGTAAATAGTGGCAAATAGGTAGTAAATTATGATGGTACTCTAACAAATTTTTTTTTATTCAGAATTTGAAATGCTTCTAAAATTGTCATTTTTGCCTAAAAAAATCTGGAAAAAATATATGCTTAGGTAGCAAATAGGTAGTAAATCATAGTACATAGAAAGTTGCAAAATATAGGGTCTAACCACGAAATACTAAATATGGGCAGTCATCCTGACGTCAGAATGACTGCCCACTTAATTAAATTGATTTCTTTTTTTAAACTTAGGTAGCAAATATGTGAACATAGGTAGTAAATAGTAGCAAATAGGTAGTAAATTTTGATGGTACTCTAACACTGATCCGCTATTTTGGTCAGTCATCCTGACGCTCACTTTAAATACAATTCAAAAGATTTTTTACATTTTCAGGTGATATTTAACGTATCAATGTGTAAACCGTATACAAGCTGTTGGAAATAATTTAATACAAGCCTGTATAATAAATCCGCTCGTATCTAATATCCATCCAACCGACCCTCTCTTAAATTGTTTTGGTTAGGTGTTCTGATACCGATTTTCGGTGAACAATTTCTCTTTGTCTACTGTATCCAAATATGAATTGATCCAGTCTTCCTCATCGACAGTAGATATTTTTAAAACAAATAAACCAGAAAATTTAAATATGTTGGCATTGAACTACATATTCATAAATTCTAGCAATAATTTTTTTTGGAAAGTAACCCTAAAAACTACTTCTACGGCCAATTCGTGGTTGAGACCTACCATTACCGATTTTTGCTTCAAAAGCTAGCTAGGTATAAGAGCTAGGTATTTTCGGTCACACCAAGGTGCTTTAAAGCGACACCGTACTAGGCGATTATCCTTGTATAAGGAATGAACAAAATAATTGCAAAATCTGGAAACACTGGAATCACTCACTGTGAGGTATTGATCAGAACCCTCATAAGCGACATCAACCCATGTTTGCCCGGATGATTATATTTTATCTAGCCGACATTCTATTTTTAACAGTGATGCATAAATTACAGTGTAAACACTTATCGGAAATATATTTTCTAAAAATAACATTTTATCGCGAAATAGAAAAAAACATAAAGGAACCGAAAAGTCTGATAAAGATATAGCGAAGATCCTAAGCCGATAATGCGTCGGTATATAAGACTAAAGGTGAATATAGTTGTGGTAGAAACGATCAGTGCATTAAGCTATAAAGATACAAAGCGTATTCTATATTCTACTGGCTACTAGCTGCTCGTTGTCATACCACGCTTGATTAAACTTACACAATAATAAAAATCATAATACCTAAGTGAGTATAACAGTGGCATTTTCAAATTATAATAGAGAAAACATGTATACAAGTAATACATCTACTGAACAAAAGGTGGATTTCTGATAATTGTGGTGGTAAATTTTCTATTCCTTAATTTTCTTCTGAAATTTTCTAGAATGCAGCACAACAGATTCAACCCTTGCTTCGTCAGTGGATTTAATGGGCCCAACCACGGGTCTCGACCAGTAGCGCACTTCAGTGGTGGCAGACCGGTACAATACGGGCCATGCTTTGGAGTCCCGGTGCCTCCGGCCACGTTCCAGCCCGGCTCGTGCTTCTTGCCCGCCTCGGCCATCCGTCGGCCCATGCCCGGCTCTAACCCCTGTAGCGCTACGCTAGCGCCACGGCTCTACGATCCCTGTTTCCATTAAAACAGGCAGATATGTTTATCTTTGAAAATCCTGTTTAATGTCGGATTGAGTCATCATTATCCTACAATAGGCACCAGTCCAACGTCATAAGATGCTCAAAATCAATGTGACTGGCAAAGCATGATCATGATAAGATATATTATAATGAATCTCAGTAATTCCAGTCTTCGATTGGAAATTATTACGTACCCAATGTTTTAAATAAGTATAAAACATTGTATGTATTAGTATTCTCATATTTATAAGTTTGCATGTGAATAAATGAATGGAACTTAATTTTAAAAGCTCTTTTGCTGCAGGACTCTCAATTTACCCACTGTAGGTATACGTAACAGGTACCACACGTACGAAACAGGTTCTAGTGCTTACTGATGATTACTAAGCTTAGCTCCATGGACAGGTATCGTCCACGGAGCTAAGCTTATCATCACATTATCTCTTGATTTAAAGAAAATTTGCACACTAAGGTGCAATCCACTTTACCAGAAGATAATTAAATTTCGATAAATCTAAAGAAAAAAATTAAACCCTTTACTAATACATAAAATCATCATCATTATCATCATATCAGCCGAAAGACGTCCACTGCTGAACATAGGCCTCTCCCAAAGATTGCCACAATGACCGGTCCTGCGCCACCCGCATCCAGCGGACTCCTGCGACCTTCACCAGGTCATCAGTCCACCTTGTGGGGGCCCCTTCCGGTACGTGGCCGCCACTCAAGAACCTTCCCGCCCCAACGGCCATCGGTTCTACGCGCAATGTGCCCCGCCCACTGCCACTTCAGTTTAGCGATTCGGAGAGCTATTTCGGTTCATAAAATCAGGGACGACTTAATTTTTATATTTTACCAATGAAGTACCGTAAAACCACCCAACTATGGTCCGATACTGTAACTATGGTCCACAATTTCAACACCTAAATAAGCACCAGTCCCAATCTTCTTTTTTATCCAAGTTTTATTAAATATTAATGAGGAGTTTTTGCCTATATAGCACGATTAATAAAACAATCACACCTAATGGAATGTAATTTGATTAGGTTTTGGACCACTGTTGGGAGCGTTTGGACTTACGATAGGTATGAATGTATAAATTGGTAGGTCAAGTAAGGAGACTTTTACATTTCCCAAAAATGGGGAAATGAATAAAATTTGGCAAGAAGCCAATAACAAACAGCTAAGTATGTACGAGTATACCGTTCGTCAGCAATAGCCTTTGATAAGCAATAGCATTTGACGTCTTTGACACATATCGTGGAGCACGTCCGCAGATATATTTTTACGTTAATGCTGAAAATATTAATGCTGATTTTAAATAAAAATGTATGTGAACTTAAGGGTTAAGGTTCTAAGTTGGTGATAAAACCAATATTGTGTTCTAATAGTGCATGGTTATGAAATAATGCAAGTTTTTAGGTTTGTTTCCATTTTTTTTTTCTTCTGTGAATGGTATAGAATAGATTCTGAAAGATGTAAAACTGTTTATTAGGTTTTAGTCAACCATAACAATAGGTATATGTTATTTATGGTACGGAACCCTAGGGGCGCGAGTCTGACTTGACTAGTCATATTTTCGATTCGTAGGAGCTCATCAATTATTAAGTAGGTACCTACGACTCCTACCACTAATAGTAAGTATATTTTCATATTTATATTCCAATGCAATGCACTAAAATGATTAGCTGACGATAAATACATAATAAGAATGATTACAAACTTGGGGCAGGACACACGTGTTCAGTTAAATAAAATGAACCGAAATATTAATCCAGTAGAGTGTTCCCTTGACAATTACATCGACAAGGACATTCAAGACGCGCACACACCTTTAATGCTTATCCAGTCTATGCTTCTAATGGCCCCATTTTATATGACCAACGGTTATCTAACTCCGACCAATATAACGAGTAACATCAGGGCATTAATCGGAATACTCTTACACATTTTTGTCCGCGGTTACTACTTCAGGCATCTTTATAATTCATTTGACCATTATGAAAAGCTTCCAACGATCTTGATTATAGCAATGACTTATTCAATTTCTTACTGCATTGCAATAATCATAACCTACCTCATCAATGCTATACAGAGTCACAACTCTGTTCAGCTATTGTTGATGTTGCGGAAAGCTTTAATAATAATTAACATTCATAAATATGAAATTGTAAAGCGTTATAAAATCCTGAATTTTATATCAATTATCGCTATCGCTTGCATTCATATCACACTGTACATAACTACTATCTATTTAGAAGAGTATAATAGTCCAATGGGAAAATTAACTTTTCTAATTTACGACATCCACCTTATTTGTTTATCTCGTACTGTCTCATTCATCAGTGATATATTAGGATCATGGACTCGAAGGATGACGATGCATATATGTCAAAAAGAAGAAACAGACAAAGAAGAGATGAAGTTAATGTTTAATGCATATTTACATATAATTAAAGCGTTTGGACTGTGCAAAACTATATATCAATTCACGGTAAGTATTAATAACGGAGAAAGGTAAAACTAACTATCCACTTCTCGTACTAGCGCACTATCTGTACCGAAATAATATGTATTTTATATTTACTGCCAGCACAAGAAAAAGTTATGAAAAGGAACAAACGGCTTTCGGTTGTGTTTCTCCATAGTGAAGAGTGCCTTCTTGATAGTAATACTAATTTGCAATCCTGGTAATTCAAAACTAGTTTACCTACCTGTCAGCTACAGGATTTTCGAGTTAGTATTATGCGTCGAAAACCGCAGGTCGTCTCGTCTACCTACACAGCATCAATTCACCTAAAAATGATCGATATTCAGTCAGGTCGAAAGTTGTTTAAATTTTACAAAATTAAATAGGTACCACACCTACTAGTGTTGATCGCTAGTGAGGTACCTACCTATACAGGGTGTTTTTATTATTTCCGTTAAATTTAAGGACAGCTTATTTAGGTATAATTTATCTAAGAAACGAATAGTGTCTTAACTCTTACTGTTATTGAGCTATTAAAAAAATAAGTCAAATGACAGATGAAGTGTATTACAACCTTTATTACGCGTACATCCTAATGTTACTTATTTATTTATTTTAAATTTCAACATGCACCTTACACTGCTAATGCTAAAGCGGCACAAATTGGAAACATGAACAACCAAAACGTTATGAATTTGGCTAACAAAACAGACTTCCGCATCTGTAGAAAGTCATGTCCTAATTGGTCGCATAAAAAAAATTACGTAATTAAACAGAATTTAAAATTAGGGACCTGTCCCTAAGCTCTGAACAAGTCAAGGGTTTTTTATGATATCACTATTTTTAACTTTTCAGGGTTCCGTAGTAGTAACAAGGAATTCTTACCGTCCTATTATATAGGTTCGTCATGTCATGTCCGTCTTTCCGTCTGTCTGTCCGGAGGTGGTCCTTAGCACAGCTCAGTGGCCGTTAGTACTAGAAATCTTCAATTTGATACAGGTACACATATTAATCGCGCCGTGTTATTAAGTGGTAGAATAAAATATTAAAAAAATTCCCCTAGTCGTAGGTACAAACAGCAACACTCCTAACTGACCATTAAAGACAGATCAGAGAGAAAATGAAAGAGATAAATATATTTATAATTATTATGTCAACTTCAAATTAAATAATACACGGGAACGTTGATTGTTCGCACTGTTCGCAACTTAGTCGAATAATACAAATCGGGTTCCGAAATCTTATGAGACTGGTATCACGACTTCGGCCGAACTCTGCTGACCAATGGAGCGGCATTGCCAATGGTTAACCATTAACCAATGATCGCTCGCGGTTTCTTCAGAAGGTGACATTACCATGGTTACGTAATAACAAAAACGTTTATTATTTAAACCCCTGGGATTGCAGGCGCCCATAGGCTACGGTGACTGCTTTCCATCAGGCGGGCCGTATGCTTGTTTGCCACCGACGTGGTATAAAAAAAAAAGATTTTTCCGGAAGCTGACGTTACTATAGTTACGTTATATATAACATCCGCTTTAGTCCTGGAGACGTCAATCTAACTTCAGAGCCGGTAATTTGACTGCTAAGCTGCTATGTAGAAATTTACGTTCATTTTCCTTTCAACGGCTGTCACTGTCAGATATTTTTTCAAAGTTAGAATTTCAGCCAGAAACTATGAAGTCTCTATTAAACATTTGTATGGCTACTGATAGATTAAAGGATTATAGGTAGACTGTCAAACGTCAATCTACCATATTTCCACAAAGGTTACGTCATAAGTATTCAACTAACGTCAACTAAGAGATGTGACGAATGATAATAAAGACAGCAATAGCATTTGTCTCTGTCAATTAAAAAAATAATTTCAAATTGACCGATAACATGGCTACCTATAAAAAAATATTGACCTGAAAAACTACCTCACCTATTAATGTCAGATAAATCATGGCATCCGATTTGAAGAAAACATGAATATATTACTAAACGGCTTTAGACAAATCTATGAAGAACTCTCGTTATCCAGTTTCCACTAGGAACAACGACATCTAGCGTCTAATAATGGCCGATAGCTAATTCTTCATTTTCGTAGACGAAGGAAGTTTTATTATGTCAACTAGTTTTCAAATACTGAAATTTTGACGCAACAAAGATTCGATGACATATCATCGGGGACCATCGGAAATGTCGCGATCGTGCCTACTAACGAAAAATACCGAACCCATAATATTACACGACCAAATTGCATCCTTTGCCAAGTGGCTTAACATTCCTATTGTAACTGACATGTGACTATTTGTGACTGTAAGTGTGATTCTCTTTCATGCAATATTTCCAATTTCTGAAGTGTATACCTAGCTGTGTTGCTGTTTGTACAGTGGGGACGTTTTTATTTTGCTATAATTCTATTATACGGGTTTAGGTATCGTTGAATAGGTGTTTAATAGTAAAAATAATAAGGGTCCATGAAGAAAGTTTTTTCAAACGTCAATATTTTCGGAGAGAACCTCCCTCCAACTCTCCTCTAACTTTTGATCCGTGGATCCAAAAAATCGTGAAAGTGGGAATATCAAATTCTTTAAAATATAACTATGTCGAACATAATCCATAATCCACCCAGCTGTTTTTGAATAACTACGGAACCCTACACGTTTTTTTATTATATCATTTATTCGAAAGTTTATTGATGCCCACATTTGTATGTTCAATTACTTAATAAACAACATTTTTACCTTAAACAATAAATATATGTCAAGGAATCTACGTCTTCCATCTCTTAATTTTCCTTTTCAAATTGTTGAAGCTCATAAAATATGTACGTTTTTCCACATGCAACATAAAGTTACAACAAATCAAAAGCAATGTACAAATGTTTTCTTCGATATATTTATTACGATTACGAATAACCATTTCTAACAATGACTACAGACTTAGAGAAGAACAGACGTGTTAAGTTAAACGAAATGAATATACATAAAACACCAGTAGAATTCTTCCTTGACAATTATATCGAGAAGGACATCCAATCCAAGACGCACATTCGCCGTTAATTACTATTCTGTCTGCGCTTTTAATGCCTCCATTTTATATGACCAATGGTTTTTTAACTCCTACCAATAAAACGTGTTACATCAAGGCATTTGTCGGCATGGTCTTGCATGTTGGTAGTCGCGTTTACTACTTATAGACTAGCGGCCCATGCTGAAAAAAATATGGGTCATTTGAACCACCAGGAGACCTATCTAGAACGATATAAGAGCATAAAATAATAAGATTCAGCACTATGCCGTCACTTGTAAGCTGTCCAACTGACTCCTGGTGAGAATTTAAAAGTACAGGTAGAGTGAGTACATTTTGGTCATATATTTTTGTACGGCATTCTTACCACCGATAGATCCATGAAAAATAATAAGAAAACGCACGTGCCGTACAAAAATTGTGCGAAACAAAGTATGATTTTTTTTTTATTTTCCGACAATCACCAGGGTAAATTTGGTCATTTGATTTTGTACGGCATCTGTGTCATACTATTTCAATACTGCTTCTAATCCATTATTCCGCAACGCCGTACAAAAATCATGCGACAAGGGGAAAAAATCGAGGGTTACAACCCCCTCTCTTTCTGTGGTCAAGGGGGTGATTTGAAAAAGTACGGCTTCGGTTCCAAAACATTATCTGGCACTCAAAAGTACTATTAAAAATAATGCCGTCAAAAAATGATTGTTCATTTGAATGTATTATCAATAATCATCTTCATTTTATCGTATCCTTGATTTTTAGAGCTGAAAAATCATTTGATCCTGTACGGGAACTTTTTTTTTAACATGATATTGTAAAATACTATTGTTATATAGTATTGCCGTGCAAAAGAAACCGTTCTAAAAATAATTATAGAGAAATACAAAAACTGACTTTTTGCAAATTATTGTAAAAGTTTACATTTTATAGATTAATTCAATATTGCAGTTTTTTACATTCAATTCCTTGTTTTAAATAGTATTGATATAGATAAATTAGGAAAAAAATATGCCGTACATTTTTATGCAGACCATATATTTTAGGCTGATGAAATTGACGCTACAATTTTAAGGGTACTTTATGGCCATCTGATACAGTACGGCATTAACATATTTTTGAAGAGAACAATTGATAATATGATAAAATCACTATGCCGTCTAACTAAACTGAAACAGTGTGTATATTATATCCAAGAATTGAAACTGTCAATCCCAGTAACAACAGTTTTATATAATTTTTGACGTCATCATCTTCTTCGCCTAATTTTCATAGGTTAGGTTAAGTAGATTAGTTAGATTTAATCTATGTACGTAAATTGTAGTTTTGAAAATAAATATAGTAAATTATAAAAAAAAAATGGTTTAATATATACTTCAAGTAAGGGGAGTAAGGGGAGAACGGAATAAACATCTTTCCGGCCTTAATGTCAACCTCACCTGCCCGCGCCGGATGGCGGCGGCACGGCGTATACCGTGCCGTGGTGCTCCCTGCTAGATAACGGACGAGGCTCTGGCGACAGAGTAAATGGCGGGATAACCATACACCTGACTGGGCAACCGGTTAGAAGAGGCTACAGCGACCTTGAAGTCCAAATAACTTCAAAAATGACTGATGCAGAAGGCAAGGGGAAACCACTGCATTAGATTCCCAAGAAAGCCGTCATGATAGTGCAACAAAAAATAAGTAAGTGGCCATGCGACCCGCTTAGCAACCGGCGCCGTGCTGCGTCCGGGGCACACGGTGACAAATGTGCTACCGGCCATGTGGTTGTGGGAGACCAGGCAATACATGGAAAATCTGCTACTGGGACCGCCGTCAAGATGCGCCAAACTCAAAAAATCGGCACATGGAATGTGCGCGGATTGTTACAAGCAGGGAAACTGGAAATAGTGGAGAAAGAAATTACTCGTTGCGGCCTTAACATATGTGGTCTGAGCGAAACGCATTGGAGAGGTAATGGGCACTTTATGACAGATACGCACGCCGTCTATTTCTCTGGCAACGATTCCAATAGTCGAAATGGGGTAGCGATGATACTTCCAAAAGAACACAGAAACTATGTCTTGGGATATAAACCCATCTGTGACCGAATATTATCAGTAAAATTAAAAGCAGTACCGGTAAACTTACACATAATACAGGTCTACGCCCCAACTAACACAGCCAATGTTTCAGATCTGGAGGAATTTTATACAAAGCTGGAATCCGCTATTTCTAAAATCCCTAACAGAGAGCTCCTTATGATAATTGGCGATTTCAATTCGAAAATAGGAGAGGATGCCCACCAGATCGGATCATCTGCCGGAAGATTTGGTTCAGGCAAACGTAATGTGAGAGGAGAACGCCTACTGCAATTTGCAGCCGAGAATAACCTGATCATTGCAAACAGTTTCTTTAAAAACCACCCACGAAGACTGTACACCTGGACTTCGCCCGATGGAAACCATCGTAATCAAGTCGATTACATCTTAGTGGGGTCACGGTGGAAGTCCTCAATTATGAATACCCACATGCTTCCCGGAGCTGACTGTGGATCAGATCATCAGCTATTAATATCAAAAATTAGGCTCAAGCTCAGAGCAGCTAGGAAACTGGAGAGCCAGACGAGATTAGTAGTAGAGAATATTCCTAAGTTTGTTGACGTGTTAAAACAAAACTGGACTCAATGGACAGCAATACCTCCTTATATAACTAGCTCAGACACGATGTTGGATCGGGCAAAATCTCTTATAGACAAAGCTATTTCGGAATCGAAAATATCAAAACAACCCGTGGGTATACGTAAACGCCAGCACTGGATGAGCCGCAGCACGCTTGCCCTTGTTGAGGAAAGAAGGATATTAAAAGCTTCCGGAGCAGACATAACGTCACTGAATGCTAAATCAGCGCGCATACAACAGGCTTGTAGGCGTGATAAGAATGCCCACCTACAAAATATATGTGCAGAAGTGGAAGCGCATGCAAATCGGTACGAAACCAGAGACCTTCACCATAAGATTCGAGCCATCACCAAGTCGCTGACAAGTAGAACTTGGGCTATAGAAGATGCTAGTGGAGAAACATTGACAGAACTGGATGCTATATCTGAAGCCTGGAGGGTATACTGCCAAACTTTGTACCACGATTCAGAGGCACATTGTTTCCCAACGACGGTGCCGGAACCTTTTGAAATGGAACCTGACATTTTGAAAGATGCGGTGAGAGCTGCCATTAAACGCCTTAAAAGTGGCAAGGCAGTGGGGAGGGACCGTATCCCAATAGAAGCCATTAAGGCATCGGGAGAATATGGTGTTCAGATTTTTCACACTCTGTGCAATAACGTCTGGCAAACTTGTGAATGGCCGCAGGATTGGGCGCATACTATCTTCGTACCGTTACATAAGAAGGGGTCCACCAAATCTTGCAGTAACTATCGCCTAATTGCACTAATATCCCATGCAAGCAAAATCCTTTTGCACATTGTAAATGAGCGGTTGAAATCGTACCTGTCTAGAGAAATATCGCCTGAACAGGCTGGTTTTGTCAAGGGAATGGGCACCCGCGAGCAGATTCTAAACGTACGCCAGATAATCGAAAAATGTCGGGAATTTAACAACCCTATTTACATCTGCTTTGTCGATTTCTCAAAGGCGTTCGATTCAGTAAAATGGCCGAAACTCTGGAGCACGCTGTTGGATATGGGTACCCCAAAACACCTGGTGACGCTACTTCGTAACCTTTATGAAAGTGGAACAGCCTCAGTAAGAACAGACGAGGTCCTATCCGGTGATTTCCACCCCAGTGCGGGAGTTCGACAAGGATGTATCGTTTCTCCATTACTGTTCAATACCTACACAGAGCTCATAATGAGGATTGCTCTCGAAGGCTGGGATGACGGTATCACCATCGGAGGCAAGACGATATCAAACTTGCGGTACGCAGATGACACCACGCTCTTCGCAAGTAGTATTGAGCACATGGAAGAGCTCTTACATAGAATGGAACAGGTCAGTCTTGATTTTGGTCTTAAAATAAATCGCAACAAAACCAAGATGATGATTATTGATCGTGCAAACAACAACTCGCCAGAGGTTACACGAATTGCGAATTGTGAGGTAGTACAGTCGTATATCTACCTCGGAGCACTGATAACAAATAACGGTGGTTGCGTAGACGAAATTAAGAGACGCATGGCAATATCCAGGTCGGCCATGGACAAGCTCAAGAAAATATGGAAGGACCGAAGTATCACCAAGGCTACTAAAACCAAATTAGTCCAGGCTCTCATATTTCCCATATTTCTTTACGCTTCTGAGACATGGACCCTACGAGTAAGTGAGAAGAAGCGAATTGATGCCCTTGAGATGTGGTGCTGGAGGAGAATGCTCGGTATATCCTGGACGGATTTCAGAACTAATGAGTCTATTCTTCGAGAGCTAGGCATCGAGCAGAGGTTATCAAGCAAAGTCCAAGCTCGCATTCTTACTTTCTTTGGACACGTAACGCGGCGCGGTAGCGAATCTGTCGAGAGTCTGGTGGTGCAGGGACGAGTTGAGGGCACCCGACGAGGACGTTCACCGATGAGGTGGACAGACGGAGTGAAGGCCACCGTGGATGCTCCACTGCATAAATGCACTAGAAGCGCGGCAGTTCGCACGGAATGGCGTCGCATAGTACATCGGGCAACACAACCTACGTGACGGCCACGACCACTCTGTCAAGAGTGAAACGCCGAAGAAGAATATACTTCAAACATTATTGATACTATACATATAATTGAGTTGTTTCATTGTAATGATTTCAATAAATAAAACAATCATTTTTAGAAAAATCTACACACTGTGCTCGCGAGCATTGCGAAAGATTTTAAGTATGCATTCTAGACATCAAAATAAACAAAAAAATATTATAAGACCTAATGTCAAATTCCACAAAAAAAAAACTTTTTAACATTTCCAATATTTTTTATCATTACAAAAATTTGTTAAAATTAAAATTTTAAATGATTTTTGTTAGGGACCGGTTTTTTCGTCAAGTCTATTCTTATTTTTTGATTGTCAGGCAAAAGGTGTGGTAATATTCGAACACATTGTGGTAGCATTGTAATCAAAAAGAAGTTTAATGACGAGTTACGTCGAAAATCTTATTTCGAAAAAAGGTTAATTATCTCTGGAACCAAGCCAAATCCCGGTAATTTTATGTAACATTAAGTACTCTAAAAATGCTCAGGAATTCAGCATTAAAATCTTTCGGAATGCTCACGAGCACCGTGTATATTTTATGATAATAATAAAAAAATATACCTATACATTTTTAGACAAAATCCATAAAAATGTTATCGGAATCAACGTCTTCATCGACGTCCGAATTATCTTCTCTATTATTTTCTGAAACATAAATATGTATTTGTCAAAATCAAAGTCTTACGTACAAATCATAGATGTAAAGATTTATTTATTTATTTACCTATGATGACGTCATCATCTTCTTCGCCTAATTTATTCAGTATCGGAATCAGTTGCAGAGTTGTTATCGGAATCAATGTTTTCATCGACGTCCGAATTATCTTCTCTATTATTTTCTGAAACATAAATATGTGTTTGTCAAAATCAAAGTCTTACGTACAAATTAAAGATGTAAAGATTTATTTATTTATTTACCTATGACGTCATCATCTTCTTCGCCTGATTCCTCATCCGGTTCCGTTATGTCACAGACTTTTTGGGGGCATTCCTCGCCGTGAAACCAATCGAAATCGTACCGGCCGTCATTAACAACCCATCCATAGTTTATTGGAAACAAGATCGACGGTATCACCCTAATCAACTGTCAAAACAAATACGCGCATTTAATTTTCAATATAAATTGTAGGTTATCTTAAATAAAAAAACTAGTTAAAAGTCAATTTACATGAAATTAACAAAGTTATAATTATAGTTTTTAATACCAGTGAAAAGGTAGATTTCAAACACACATTTACATAATTCAAAAAACTGTAAGTACAATTTTATTTATTTTTTACTTATTCATTTCAGTGTCATGAGTACATCTGATCTGAGAAAAATATGTTGTATTTTGGAATTATCAGTGACAACATGTCTGTATTTTGGTATAAATCGATAGTATACAAACCCATACTTAACGTATTTACTAACTAGGAACCTAAAATCACAAAAAGACTATGAAAAGTAGTACAAACAAACTATCTAAATACCGTATGAAAAAAAATCACCTTACATTTCGTTACATGGATTTTTTTTTCAGTTTTTTTCCCTTTGGACCAACGAAAATGTACGGCATATGAAAAAATATTACCTATGCATAAAATACTTTCAAAATAAATTTATTTCATGTTGTGTCAAATGACCCCCTGGACTACGGAAAGAGAGGGGATTGCAACCCTCGATTTTTTCCCCTTGTCGCATGATTTTTGTACGGCGTTGCGGAATAATGGATTAGAAGCAGTATTGAAATAGTATGACACAGATGCCGTACAAAATCAAATGGCCAAATTTACCCTGGTGATTGTCGGAAAATAAAAAAAAAATCATACTCACAAGGCGCACAATTTTTGTACGGCACTGTGCGTTTTCTTATTATTTTTCATGGATCTATCGGTGGTAAGAATGCCGTACAAAAATATATGACCAAAATGTACTCACTCTACCTGTACTTTTAAATTCTCACCAGGAGTCAGTTGGACAGCTTACAAGTGACGGCATAGTGCTGAATCTTATTATTTTATGCTTTTATATCGTTCTAGATAGGTCACCTGGTGGTTCAAATGACCCATATTTTTTTCAGCATGGGCCGCTAGTCTATTAATATGTCTTTATAATGCATTAAGTGAAGATAAGGTCCTTATGCCAGTCATCCCTATATCAATGGTTATTTCGATTTCATACTGCATTGCAGTCGTCGTAGCTTATCTCATCAATTCCACGCAGAGTCACAACTCCCTTCAGCTTTTACTAAAGTTACGCCAAGCTCTGCTAATAATCGATCTTCAAAGACAGCAACTAATAAGGCGTTACAAAATCTGGAATTACATCCACATTGTCTCTGTTATTTGCTTTCATTTTTCATTATTTTTTCTAAATGTTGAAAGGTATGTTAATCCACTAGGAAAACTATGTTATTTTATTTTTGATGTTCATCTGATTTGCCTATCACGGACCGTCTCATTCATCAGTGATATACTAGAATTGTGGAATAAAAGAATGGCGATGTACATATGTCAAAAAGAAGACATTGACAGAAAACAGACGGAAACAATGTTCACTGCATATAAGCATATCATTAATGCATTTGGTACGTGCAAAGCTATTTATCAATTTACGGTTAGTGTAACTAATAACTATGTAATATTCAATAAAACCGGCGCCAAGAGCATATCGGGCCATGATCAGTATACATAGGGTTCCGTAGTTATTTGAAAACGGCTGGGCCGATTATGTTCAAAAGAGCCTAATTTTAAAGTATTCTATATGCCCACTATTGATAATTTTTTTTGATCAAAAGTTAGAGGGGAGGGCGACAATATTTTTTTATTCCGGAGTGGTTATCTTCGATGACATTGACTTTAGAAAAAAACTGTCTTTTAAGACCCTTATTCTTTTTAAGAGACCTATTCAAAGATACCCCACACTATCGGTTTACAGCAAATAAAAAAAATCATCTCCACTTCAGCAGTTGGGACGGTTCCCGAAAAAAATTTTTTTTCTCTTAATTTGAAAGATATCGCTTTTAACATAAATTTGTAGATATCCACTCGTAGAAGGTAAGATTTAAAACTAAATTTGTATATGTTTTTTAATTCATTAATGCCCCTACATTTTACCTGTAGTACACCAAACGAAGGAAACTCAGAGGAAAAAACTCGTGTATAAGCGAATTTTGGCATAGTTGTAGGGAATGGTGTTTTAAACCACATACTAAAAGTACTGGTGGTTAGGGGTGGAGCTAACGGGGGGAGAGGGGTGTAAAGTTCCATATTTTAATTTTTCGTAAATAACTCGTAAACCGTGGCTTATAGCAAAAAATATTCTAGTACATAAGTAATCTACATAAAATTCTCTACAAAAAAGGTTTTTGCATGTTTCCTCTGGGATCACTGTGTCATGAGATAAGAAAGCAAGAAGATGGACAATAAAGAAATAAACACGTTTGTTTAAGTAGGTAAAGCACAAACAGGATGCTCGCAAGCATTCCAGAAGATTTTAATTTTCAATTCCTGATCATATTTAGAGTCTTTAATGTTATATAAAATTTCCTGGATTCGGTTTGGTTTCAGAGATAATCAACCTTTTTTCGAAATAAGTTTTTCGACGTAACTCGTCATAAAACTTCTTTTTGATTGCAATGCTACCACAATGTGTTTTAATATTACCACACCTTTTGCCTGGCAATCAAAAAATGGGAATAGACTTGACGAAATAACCTGTCCCTAAAAAAATATTCAAATAAATAATTTTAACAGATTGTTGTTATGATAAAAAGTACTAAAAATGATAAAAAGTATTCAAAAAGTGTAAAAAAAAGAGAAAAAAAAATTTTTTTTTGGTGGTATTTGACATTAGGTGTTATAATCATTTTTGTTTATTTTGATATCTGGAATGCATACTTAAAATCTTTTGGAATGCTCGCGCCCGGGCGCGCCCTGTATACTTATTTGTAAAAATAAAATTCCTAATTATCTTCTAATTCTAAAATATTCTTATAATCATCGTCAAAAGATTTTAACTATGCATTCTAGACATCAAGACAAACAAAAAATATTATGAGACCTAATGTGAAATACCACCAAAAAAAAAATGTTTGTCTTTTTTTATACTTTTTGAATACTTTTTAACAATTCCAGTACTTTTTATCATAACAACATAATAATAATAATATTTCAGCCTATATAATGTCCCACTGCTGGGCACAGGCCTCTTCTCATATATGAGAGGGATTGGGCTATAGTCCCCACGCTGGCCCTAAGCGGGTTGGGAACTTCACATACACCTTTGAATTTCTTCGCGGATGTATGCAGGTTTCCTCACGATGTTTTCCTTCACCGAAAGCGAATGGTAAATATCATCTGATATTCCGTACATAAGTTTCGGAAAAACTCATTGGTACGAGCCAGGATTTGAACCCACGACCTTCGGATTGAAAGTCAAACGTCTAAACCACTGAGCCACCACCGCTTCATAACAACAATCTGTTAAAATTATTTATTTGAATTTTTTTTTGGGATAGGTTATTTCGTCAAGTCTATTCCCATTTTTTGATTGCCAGGCAAAAGGTGTGGTAATATTAAAACACATTGTGGTAGCATTGCAATCAAAAAGAAGTTTTATGACGAGTTACGTCGAAAAACTTATTTCGAAAAAAAGGTTGATTATCTCTGAAACCAAGCCGAATCCAGGAAATTTTATGTAACATAAAGACTCTAAAAATGGTCAGGAATTGAAAAATAAAATCTTTTGGAATGCTCGCGAGCATCCTGTATGTGCTATACCTACTAAAACAAACGTGTTTATTTCTTTATTGTCCATCTTCTTGCTTTCTTATCTCATGACACAGTAATCCCAGAGGAAACATGCATATATCTTTTTTGTAGAGAATTTTATGTAGATTACTTATGTACTAGAACATTTTTTGCTATAAGCCACGGTTTACGAGTTATTTACGAAAAATTAAAAATAAGGACCTTTACACCCCTCTCTCCCCGTTAGCTCCACCCCTAACAACCAGTACTTTTAGTATGTGGTTTAAAACACCATTCCCTACAACTATGCCAAAATTCGCTTATACACGAGTTATTTCCCCCGAGAGGCAGCTTTTGGTCTTCGTTAGGTGGGCTACTGTACGAGTATTTAATGTCGTATGATCATTTCTAAGCTATGTAAACTGAAAATTTTTCGTTGGTTTTCGGATTGACAAATATATTCAGTTTAGGTCCTAAACTGAATGGCATTAGTTGATCGTGGTAGCCCCTCAGCTGTTGCACCCGCAACGTATTAGCCTGGCTTACTACCACGAATTTTTATTTATCTCTGTCACTCGTCACTCCAACGAAGGCGAGTCCGGCGTAATAAACTTATCAAATTGACTTTACTTAATTATTGAAACGTTCTGAATAGTTCGAAACTTATAAAAAAATATATTTGTTGTGTTTTTTGTAGGTACTATATCAGGCTATTATATTATTTATCCACGCAATATACTATGTGGCGGTTGAAATCGCAAAAACTAAAACGGATCCTGATTCGGAGGTGAGTGAGTTGTACAAAAAATAAGTATTAAATACATACAATATCAAATTCAGACAAAGAACAGGGAGCCTGTTTTTGAGTTTCCACCGTTTGAAGTCGTCCACTCGGCTATCATTCAAAAACATGAAATTTAAATGTTTGACGATTATAATTTAAAATTACGAAGTATTGACCTGATGTCGATTGTGAAACAGTAAAATTTTCGAAATTTTACTGTTTCTCATTTCGCTCAAAAAACATACAGTCGAATTGAGAACGTCCCACTTTTTTTAAGTCGGTTGAAAATACGGGAAACATGTAGATTGTAGATGTCGTCAAATCAGCGAATTTACCTTTTTTATTTTTAAGATTGGCGACGTTATTCTACGACAATTTAATACTTTTGTGTGGAACCTAAAGAACATCTCGCTTCTGGCCATTTTGAGTGCGGCATGTGAGCGGTTTTATGAGAACATTCGCGCCGCCGAGGGCGTCTGCGCACACGCCGCAAGCCTCGATGGTTCAAACGAATGGCACATAGGTACGTACTGTGCGTAAATTGGAAGTAACCACGTAGGTAAGTATCTAGATGCCTGAGCAGTGGGTTGTAAACTGATTAAGTACGATTCTTATTAGGTCAGATACGCAGCATGTCTAGGTCTGAATATGACAGTTACGGTAAACGGTTAATTAAGTGCACGTCATTTTCTTACCAAGTCGAATTCTAAGTTAGTCGGGAGTCCATTCCCGTTGCCTCTGAGCTTTGTATAGAAACAACCACTAATAAATAAATATTTGTAATAATAATAATATTTCCATGAGAATTTATAAAAATGTGTTATAAATAATTATTTAAATCGAAAATTACTAAACAAGTCAGTAAAATAAATATAATTCATAAGGCATGTATCTAGTACGGTCTTGGCTTGATTAGATTATTTGTTATATTGAGATTCCCGAGAACATTATCTATGCAAGTTTCGCAACTTACGAAACTTCTCCTCGGTAGCTCGGTACAATACTACCGCGAGGATCACACATGAAATAAAACTATGAAAACGGATAAATTCGCGTATATTAATTACTTAATCGTTTTATTTTTATTTATTGGGTTTTTAGAAATTTTCTTTAGTTATTACTGGCATAACTTTATGTTTAAATATTTATAATTTAGGCAGATCGTGGTTCTGAAATCCTCGTATATATCTCGCCTTGTTTTTACCTGTGATTTATTATCCAATAAAAGCTTTATTATATTTTTTTGTTCTATGATTTACATAGTTTTTTATTAGTACCTACAGATTTATTAATAGTACTGATATGAATTATGGATTACATTTATTTGATAATAACATTACTTATATTGACATTTTTGTAATATAGATATGACATTTTAATTTTAAATTGTACATAAGTACGCAGCAGTAATATTATTATTGTTTTTTTTATACACTTGACGATCTTTTTGTGAACTTAATTACGCATTGACATTTTAGAATTTGTTTTATTATTTTTTTTTATATACATTTGACGATTTTATTGTGAATTTGTGTTATTTTGTAAAAAAAACATGTAATTTTCATTAAGAAATAAATAAATCTATCTATCTACAGAAGCACGAAATACATGCAAGAACGTGATGCGCTGCAATCGCACCCTGTTCCGTCGCCTGTCTGTGTTCAACGCGTTCTCAGTGGACGCCGCGATGCCGCTGCGGCTGCTGCTCGTCGTCGGCACCTACACTGTCGTCATGCTGCAATTTGCATTGTGAAATCCTTGAAAGAGGCGGGAAGCACGTTAAACGGTAAAATCGGTACCATCATAAGCCACACGGTCCACGGCAGATTGTTCACAGTCGGCGCTTGTACTGTCGTGTCGACATGCTGCAATTTGCATTGTGAACTACTCTAATCTGCAATCGCACCCTGTTCCAGCGCCTGTCCGTGTTCGACGCCTTCGCCGTGGACGCCGCGATGCCGCTGCGTCTGCTTCTCGTCATCGGCACCTACGTAGTCGTCCTGCTGCAATTTGCATTGTGAAATCCTTCATTACATCAGCATTCCACTTTAGTATCCCTCACTATGTTCCGGAATCTATTGTGGAATCTAACCCTTCATTCGATGATATTCGTGATTAGTAGTGATCGTTATCAACGTGCACTTTCCGTGGCAATGGCTATGGTTGACAGAAAAAGGAACAAATGTGAAAATGCGATTTTGTTCTATTACTCGTACTCTCAGTAAAAATAGTAATTTCCTTAGGATACAAATCAAACTATATCCTACTTTATAAAAGAAAAAATCTAATGTCATTAATTTATGACACAAAATATCTCATGATTAAAGAAAAAAATTGGACACTAAGGTGGAAACCACTGTACCAAAAGATTACATTTCGATAAATCTGAAGAAAAAATACCCTTCATATATAAAATCAGGGAACACTTAAGTAATTTTTATATTTTATCGATGAAGTACCGTAAAACTACCCAACTATGGTCAACACTGCAACTTATGGTCCACAATTTCAACTCCTAAATAAACACCAGTCCCAATCTTCTTTTTGGCTTTGTTCAAGTTTTTTTTTAATCTTAATGAGGAATGTTTGCCTGTATAACACGATTAATGTAACAATTACATCTAATGGAAGGTATTCGATTGAATTTCGGACCACTGTTGGGAGCGTATGGACTATGCTCAGGTGGTTTAACGGTAAATATATGTATGTATGTAGAATGTATAATAAATAAAATAAATGAATTTTTCTTTGGTGGGTAGTTTTGTACTTATCTTTCTTATTTTGATGGAGGTAGATCTATCAAATTTCCTCCATTGTCAGTCATCCGCAGACCACGAACCCTGTAAAGTGTTCGAAACGTCGGAATGAAGTTAAAATTAGTTAATATACGCGAGTTTATCCGTTTTCATAGTTTTATTTCATGAGTAATCCTCGCGGTAACCGAAGAAAATATTAAAATAAATGAAAACAGCTAATAAGTATATATACCGCTCGTTAGTAGAAAAACAAGTAAACATAATAATATATACGGCTGGCTTTCATTATCATTTGACGTCGTTGTCACATATCGTGGAGCACGTTCGCAGATATATTTTTAACTCTGCAATAGAATTCGAGATCAAAAATGTAAACAAACTATGACAATGACATGACATTATATTGTCGATGTTAAAGTGACATTCCAGGGGTATAAAACGTTTTATATCGAATATATTTATAAACACCTTTGTAAATTGAGGTGGCGTTTTGAGATTAGCTTTTTATTTTATTTTATTTATTTCCACACTTACAATTATCCTTACAGGTACTAAGCCTAAGACAATGTTTTATTTGTAGGTGTAGATACGCAAAAGTCAAAGTATGTTCGACATAAAAGTATCACATTTTTCAACATATTTTTGAACATGGCTATAAAAAAGATACGGCTGAGTGTCCACGGTTCCTGATTACAAAAATAATACCTAGAAAATTTGCTAGAATTATGTAAATAATCAACATATTCAATGTTTGAAAACGTCTCGTGTTACTTTAATCTTTAGGATAGTCAGAGAACGAATTTCAGTCAATGTCTATACTTGCAATCTAATCCCTTTCGATTAATAAATGAAAATGGTTCATTTGTAGGTCAAAATATTAAAATCTGTATTGATGTCCTTAGTAATGCAAAATTTGACGAGTTTTTTAAATTCATAAAAGAGTCATTTGGATCACCATCTTGTTTTGATTTTTTTTAAGTACATAGGCATAAATACGAACCCTCTTAAATGGTTCTTAGTATTCTTACCGTATTCAAATACGAATAAACTAGTTATTGTTATAGCTGCGAACCAAATGTTTACAACTTCTTGTCATTGCCAGTAGTATAAATTAAACACCTTACATTTTATTAAAACTAGACAAAGATATTATTAACAATATAATTTTTATATTAAAAATTAGTAGCATAATTAAAAAAAATACGTACAGTCAGTGACAGTAAAAACGATTTTTTTAAATAAGTATTTCAATGATTTTGATTACCCACCTCTCGCGAGTAGTTTTTTGTGGTGGTATCCCATTTGTTTACATTTTTGATCTTCAATTCGATTTCAGATCTTACGTTAATGCTAATAAATATCAATTATTTTAACTAAAAATGTATTTATGTGAATTTAAGGTTTTAAGTTGGTAATAAAACGAATATTGTGTTCTAATAGTGCATGATTATGAAATAATGCAAATTTTTAGCTTTGGTTACATTTTTTGGTTTTCTTCTGACGAATGGTAGGTATAGAATAGATTCCGAAACTCGTAACTGTTTACTCAACCATAAGAACATGTATTATGGTACTGAAACCTCGGAGCGCGAGTCTGACTACCCTAAATTATATTTCCATCAATTATTAAGTACCTACGACTCTTACCACTATAAGTAAGTATATTTTTATATTTATATTCGAGTCCAATTCACTAAAATGATCCGCTAATGATAAATAAGAGTACCTACCTACATAATAAGAATGATTACCTACAAACTTTGGGCAGAACACAAGTGTTCAGTTAAATCAGGTTAAATAAAATGAACCGAAATAGGTATATACAATAGGTATTAAATATTAATCCAGTTGAGTGTTGCCTTGACAATTAGGTACATCGACAAGGACATTCATGACGCGCATTAGTACAGTCAAGGGCATTAATATATATACACTTCTCCATACTGATCCCTTACAAATGTGTCTATATATTAATGCACTCGACTGTACATTGTGTATTAAGGGCGGGAAATAAGAAATTGTGAACGAATGTTACGAGTGTGAAAGTAAAGCCCAAGCCGAAGGAGCCGGGAGACTTTACTTCACAGGAGTCATAATTCTTGTACCGCCCGTGGCACACACAATGTTTTTTGATCACACCTGTGAGGCAAAAAAAGTAAATAAAACAATATATTTTCACAAAACTACTCTAAAATGGTCTAAATCATTTCAAAATCAGGTATGGCTTAAATTTATCATTTCTATAACAGCAATCCCGTCGTGGCGCGCGCCGGGCTATTTCGACGTAATGTTGTATGCGGGAAATAAGAAATTGTGAACGAGTGTGAAAGTAAAGCCCAAGCCGAAGGAGCGGGCTTTACTTCACAGGAGTTCATAATTCTTGTACCGCCCGTGGCACACACAATATTTTTGATCACACCTGTGAGGCAAAAAAAGTAAATAAAACAATATATTTTCACAAAATCACTCTAAAATGGTCTAAATCATTTCAAAATCAGGGATGGCTTAAAATCATTTTTATAACAGCAATCCCGTCGTGCCGCGCGCCGAGCTATTTCGACGTAATGTAAATGTTGTATGAAAATACTTGATTGCCCTAGGGCGTAATGACGCATCTACGGCGAGCACCGCCGGGTTTACTAATGTTTGGCAAATAATTTTTCCCAAAGTATCACATCGCAAACTATTTTTCCCAAATTTTCATTTGGCAAAAACTCAATTGTCAAAACTACTTATCGCAATTTTACAGTTAGCAAGCCTTTTTGTTGGCAAGCGATTGCTTAGCAAAGAATTACTTAGTCATTTTTATTTTCCCAAAATATTTTTTGGCAAATGCATCGTTTGGCGTAACATACCAATCCCAAAATATTGTATGGCATACGATTTATACCGCATATACATACAATAACTATTACATCGCAACCAATTGTTCGCATAAAGTCATTTCGCTGAAAGATTGAAGTATGTTTATGTTTTTTTTAATAAAAGCTCACACGGGGTTTTATATTATGTTGATAAACAATTAAAAGTCAGGTTCTAAACAGTAATTTATATGAAACTGATGAGGGAACGTAATGCCGAGGGAATAACAAAACAGTCGGTTCTGGCACTCGCCGGCCGCTGCCGCGGCAGGGGTTTGCAATATCCGCCTGGTTTTACTATCCGGATAATATGGATAGAAATAATTATATTATCCGAATATCCGGATATTTTGGATAATTTCGGATAGTGGTAAAATAATACTATATAATTCTTTTAATGGGTGTAATTCGTCAAAATAAGCGTTACAGTTAACTATAATAACGATTCATCATCATCATCCACCTGTCTCAGTCCACTGCTGGACATAGGCCTTTGCCAATGTATGCCACAGAGCGTGGTCAGTTGATTTATGCATCCAATCGCTGCCAGCCCTCTTACCTACGCAAGACGGTGCCGCCATCTGGCTAGAGGATGTCCGACGCTGCGTTTGCCTAGACGCGTTCTCTACTCCAGAACACGCTTACTCCAGTGATTATCGGTTGTGCGACATATATAGCCAGTCCACTACCACTTCAACGTGCTAACTTTCAGAGCTATGTCGGTCATTTTGGTTCTCTGGCGGATCACTTCATTCTGAATTCTGCTTTTCAGAGAAACTCCGAGCATTCATTAAACTTCAGTATGGAATATTGGATTAAGTAACCCCAAAGTCAGTGTCCACGTCTCGGCTACGTAATCCGTACGTCATTACAGGGAGCACGCGCTGATAAAACACTTTTGTTTTCAGGCTCTGTGATATATCCGATGAAAATACGTAGGTAATGCAACTTTCTAACGTTACGTAATTCAACGTTGCCAACTCAACTGAATTCTTCTATTGGCTACTTTTTCAAAGTTGTATCTATCTATCCCGAGGTGGACATATTCCTTAACGACTTCAAGATATACACCATCTGTAATTACTGGGCCCAGAATGACGAGGCCATTAAACATGACCTTCATCTTGTCCATGTTCATTCTGAGACCAATTCGTTGCGAGGCTGCATTTAGGCTGTGCGACATTTCCTGAACTTATTGCAGCGATTCTACTATGACTACTATATCAAATCATCGGAAAATCTTAAGTGTGATGTGAGAATAGTGAGATGTATTCGCCGTTTATATTTATGCCACGCCGTTCCAGTTTAGGGTCTTGTTTGACTGTTCCTTGCTTGAACGAACATAGTTGGGGCATCATACAAACTTCTAAGCACCCCGATGTATCGAAAATCCACCTTACAGTGCAAGTCCAAATCTGCCTTACAGTGTGTATGTGGTATATGGTGTCAAATCCTCCCCCAAAACTGGCTCGCTCCGATGGTTGAAAGTCTGCCATCCGTCGCGCCAGCCTATTTGTGGTGACTCTCGAAAACAACTTGTATACGTGGCTCAGAAGTGACATAGGGCGGTAGTTCTTAAGAAGGGTTTTATCACCCTTTTTGAAGAATGAAACTACCATACTCCTGCTTCACGCTCTCCGGACGCTCGGAGCTCTCCCTTCGTGGGAAGCGGAGTTTCCCCTGCCCTTAAGAGCTCAGTTGTAGCTCTGTCCTCACCTGGGGCTTTTACATATTTAAGTTGTTTAAGGGCTAAACTTTTCAACCTCGATTTTGTTTTATTGCCTCCCTAATACCTCATACGTGTTTTGAAAGCCCGAAGATCCCATCTTCCATCTCTCATATGATTTCTGGATAAGAGGAAATAACATGACCATTGGCGGCAGTCAGCTTTGACATGTGGCTCTGCCCAAGACGCCTCACGAAAACTTTTGAATCTCGATTTTGTTTTATTGCCTCCCTAATACCTAATATCTAATATGCGGTTTGAAAGCCCGAAGATCCCATTGTATCGCTTTTCGAATCTGCCTTGTAAGTGTTCACGTCTCTATTTCATGAGCATTAAGGTCTCCTCTAAAAATTTGGATTTTCTGGCCCGCATGTCTCTTTCGACAGAACCTGCTATCCACATTCCTAAGGTTAAGCAGGTAAAATCCCTTCTTATCACCTCGACATGCGTGTCGTTTCAGAATGAAAGTATATATTTGTGATACTAGAATAAATTTAAGTAGACAGATCCACCTGTGGACCTGCCTACTTAAATGTATTTTTGGACCTGCAACTAAACTTGTACACGACTAAAACCCTTAATAGTACGTACTATTAAGGGTTTTAGTTGTGTATGCTTGCACATTATAATAATTTGAAGTATCAAAATGGTAGTAAAAAGTTTAAACCATGATTTGTGTTGTGTTCAGTTAAAAATATCCGTTATTCGGATATTTAGAGGTCATACTATCCGGATATTATTGAATGTTAATCTTGGCGGATATCCGGATAATCCGAATAGTGGATTATTCGGATTGCAAACCCTACGCGGCACGCTCGCTTCGCTCGCTCGGCTCGTGCGCTGTATGGTCGCGGTTTCACCTAACACTCCTCCTCGCTTCGCTCGTCGTCGTACCTAACGGTGGCTCTGGGATAGTTTTTTTATGAAAATGAAAATATAGTATTTTTATCCGTGGCTATGTGTGCCTTCTTAGTACCTACCAATAAAAAATATGAATAGGGATCATTATCATGGATTTTATTTTCTCACTTAATTCATTATGATATCAATTATTCATGAAACACGATTTTTGTTCCAGGCAAGTTCACGCCAAGGGTTGTGCAAAAAAGTACGAAATTCCTGTATAGACCTACGAACTTTAAAATAATATTATCATTTGCCAGGCTTTTGCTATAAGTAGAGCTTGCGAATTATCAAATTTGGCAATTTGTTTTTTGGATTTTAACTTATGACAAAATAAAACATTTGCTTAATAAGCATTTGCTTAATAAAATCTTGACGAAGTGAAACTTTGCAAAATAATAATTTGACCAAATGAATAAAATGAGAAATGTAACTTTGCTAAACATTTGTTTGGGAAATGAGACTATTGCGATAAGTTATTTGGGAAGTCATATTTGGGAAACATAATTTGCCAAATGGCAGTACACCGCACCGCCGTATTTAGCGCCCGCAGTGCATTGGCGCACTTACCGAACAAGTGTGATGAAAACACCTTTAATGACTATCCAGTACATGCTTCTAATCTAATGCCCCCGTTTTATATGACCAAAAGTTTTCTAACTCTGGCCGATATAAAGAGCAACATCAAGGCATTTATCGGAATACTCTTACACGTTTTTGTCCGCGGTTACTATTTCAGGGTGCTTAGACAAGTTGCCAATCGCTAGCGCTTAATCGTCAATCGTAAACGAAAGGCAGCCAACTGTCTTTGTCGCACTAATATGCAAGATTGACAAAGAGGGAAAACTACGATAGGTACGCTACCAAGCGCTAGCGATTGCCAACTTGGCTAAGCATCTAGGCATCTTTGTAATTCATTTAAGTTCTCCCCTAAGTAGTAGCAGTAAAGTGGGGATGTGTTTTCTATTTTGCTGTAATCCTATAGTGTGAGGCATCGTTGAATATATATTTAAAAAAATAAAGGTCCTCTTTCTAACGCCAATATTTTCGGAGATAACGGCTCCAGAATACAAAAAATGTTGTCCCCTCCCGCTCTAATTTTGGATCCGTGTATCCAAAGAATCTTGAATAGTGGGCATATACATATAATGCGTTAAAATATAACTATTTCGAACATATTCCGCCCAGCCGTTTTTGAATAACTATGGCCCGACATATGCTCTTGGCCGGTTTAATTTATTTTTCCCCTCACTAGCTCGTAAAGTGCTCGTTTATCCTTTAATACGAACGTGTAAAAACGCATATTATTCACTTGTGTGGCAAAGTAATGACCTTGGTTTTGGAATAACAAAACGTAAAATGCTCATGGAAATTGTTCCATATTAATGATAATTAAATAATTTGTTTGAAAATTTAGTGTAAAATACAAACCTTTATATAATATGATGATTTTAACATATAAATCCTAAAATTCCATAAGTAACAATTGTTTTAGTGAATGATGATAAGATGACTAGATGCAATCACAAAACGCAGAAAATGTCAACGTCAACATTGTCAAAGAATATTATAGGTTATAATCTTTATTTACCGACTCGAACACGCATAAAAATAGTAAACTAAACAACTTTCAGGGTGTTCTGTTATAATTTTGTAAAAATAATGAATGCAATGAGAATGATTTAACACGTTCATTGCGGTATCAGGTCTAAAAGATCCGATGATAAACTATCCCGCGGGGCGGCACTAAAAATACTGTTCCTACCGCTGGTGCGGGACATATATCTTCTATTTGCAAATGAGTAGAAATGAGACAAATATATTTTTGGAATTGTCTCTTCGAATATATTTCATCGGTACAATAAAAGTGTATCAGGTCGATTGTATCTGATACCGACAGAAAAGAAAATTTTTGCACCTAGTGCGGATATCAGGTCCTTTCGACCTGATACCCGATGACCCGCTAAACGCACCAGGATTATGATTAGTTTGTCTAGTGCCGTCCTTAGTCGACATTTTGTAGGTACTACGCGAAAAAAACGTGCAATCTCGAGTGCAATAAACATTATTGAACTGTTCGGTGGGCTAGCTGTATTTGGGTCTTATCATGAAGCGGTCCAGACGAATGCTTTTAATGTCCATTGGGGACGTTGAAAATACCGTCAAACGTCGAAAAAATGATGCAGATGTTGATACCAGACCACCAGATAGACCTGCGCCTTTGACACCAGTTTATCGACTGCGTAGTAAAGTGAGTACAAATAATAACATATATACAAGTCCGACCACCGGACACACTAACCATTTCTCATAATGCATCTGATTCGCCTTTATCGACGCCCGCTAATCCAAAAAGCAAAAAAATACAAATATTAGAAAATGTGTCCATCCCACCGCAGAGCGCAACAATATAAATTAGCAAAATATTGTTCGTATTTTTTTTTCTTGTTTTGTTTGATTTCGTTGATTTTTTTAACGTTGGTTTCAAGTTTTGTTTTTCTTCGAATAAAACACGTCTAAAGTTATCGATCGAGTATCGATATTTTACTTTCACAGCCCTAAACTTTTATCGATAAGTTAATCATTCAGTGCAGATATAGGGTCGAATGGATCTGACAAATTATTTTGCAGATTTAATAATCTTCTAATTCTTAGATCTAGAAACGGCTGAAGTTATATGTTGATGTGTTCATCGAAAGTGTATTAGAACAAAAAAAAAGAAAGGAATCATTACTACTAGCCAGTAAATTAAACTTAAAGACATGCACCTCGAACAGATCCATACGACCCTATGACGCTACAACGAAAAGTTCAGAAACAGGTCTAATGCACCTGATACAGCTCCAATGTAAAGTACACGAAATGGACTGCCGCAATGAACGTGTTAATAATGCATTGGCGTTGGTGTGCAACTACAGGAATGTGTTAAAATCGTGCTGCGTTTACTTTTTCGTGGTAAGTTTACTGCGACAAAATCTTGCATTAAATACATGATGCGTTTGGAAAATTATTATTACTAACCCGATGATGATTGTAATTTGAACAAATAATTACCTTTTTTGAGTTTCCTCGCTATAGTGAGGGGAAAAGTTTTGTGTTACACACGGGTGCAAATGTATTTTACTTCTCGTATGTTAAAACACTCGTTGCGCTCAGGATTCTATTTTAGAATCCTTTCGCTTGCTCGTGTTTAAATTTCATACTCGCGGGTAAAATACAACTTTGCACCCTTGTATAACAAATAACTATTATCATTTATTCGAAAGTTTATTGATGCCCACATTTGTATGTTTAATTACATATAAAACAACTATTGTTCTGATAGGTATATAGAAAGCGTTTTACCTTAAACATTAAATATAATATATGTCGAGGAATCATTTGTTAATTTTACTTTTCAAATTGTTGAAGCTCATAAAATATGTATGTAGGTTACGTTTTTACACTTACAACATAAAGGTAATAAAGGCAATGTACATGTTTTCTTCGATATTTATTATGAATAACCATTTCTAACAATGACTCTAGACTTAGAGCAGAATAGACGTGTTAAGTTAAACGAAATGAATATACATAAAACACCAGTAGAGTTCTCCCTTGACAATTACATCGAGAAGGACATCCAAGACGCACACTCACCATTAATTACTACTCTATCTGCGCTTTTAATGGCTCCATTTTATATGACCAATGGTTTTTTAACTCCTACCAATAAAACGTGTTACATCAAAGCATTTGTCGGCATGGCCTTGCATGTTGGTGGCCGCGTTTACTACTTAATAAGTCTTTATAATGCATTAAGTAAAGACAAAGTCCTTAGACCAGTTATCCCTATATCAATGGTTAATTCGATATCATACTGCTTTGCAATCGTCATAGCTTATCTCATCAATTCCATCCAGAGTCACAACGCCCTTCAGCTTTTACTAAAGTTACGTCAAGCTTTACTAATAATTGATGTTCAAAAACAACAATTAATAAGGCGTTACAAAATCTGGAATTTCATCTACATGATCTCTGTTGTTTGCTTTCATTTTTCAATGTTTTTCCTAAATATTGAACAATACGTTAATCCACTAGGAAAACTGTCTTATCTTATTTTCGATGTTCATCTGATTTGTCTTTCACGGACCGTCTCATTCATCAGTGATATACTAGAATCGTGGAATAAAAGAATGGCGATGTACATATGTCAAAAAGAAAATATCGACAGAAAACAGATGGAACCAATGTTAATTGCATACACGCATATCATTAATGCATTTGGTATGTGCAAAGCTATTTATCAATTTACGGTAAGTGTAACTAATAACAAAACCGGTCAAATGCGAGTCTATTTGACTCGTGCGTCGGTCGCGAGTTCCGCATAAACTTTATAATATAGGTATATATTGAACTTAATACGAAATTGAATTCAGTGTTCACTGTACAATCTACGGATCTCTGTAGTATGTACAATGTCATCTATCAGCAAAGCGAGTCACTAATGTGCGCGACCGTATAATGTGTGATCGTTTTTCTGGGATAATTCCTAATTGCGTGAAACAACATCAATTTTTTTCTCTAAATTTGAAAGATATCGCTTTTACCCTTATTTTATAGATATTTCAAGTATAATAAATTCACTCATAGGAGGTAAAATTGCAAATTAAATTTGTAGGTATCTTTAATTAATTAATGGGAGCCAGTATTTTTTCCTGTAATGTTTATGATTGTGTTGTTAAGACTAGTCTTGAAGTCTTTTAAACCTTAAAGAGTCGCCTACCTTGAAAGTTTAAGCTTTGAAAGGCAGTCATGATACAATATCAAAAGAAGTGAAAAATATTATAATTATGTCATTTATAAAAAAAACACCAATCCGCTTGCCCAGCGTGGCGATTTACCTCCTAATGCGTCTATACGCATAGTTAATAGGAGAGGCCTACGTCCAGCAGTGGACTATCATAGGCTGATGATGATGATGAAAAAAAAAACATGACCAGAATTAAATTGTAGGGAAAGAATTTTATTAATATATTTAGTTAACCATTTTTCTCATTTTTTCTAACGTCTATCAATGATTATGTCAAGATGAAAACTCATAGTGTAGGAATTTTAATCGTGCAGGCATTGAAATGGGTTATTATGATCAGAAATAAAAATATTATCCTCATTGTGTAGGATTGGAACCTACGACACCTCAGAACACCCTCGAGTATCATTTGATATTTTGAATATTTATTGAATATTTTTTGTAGGTACTATATCAGACAATTATATTATTTATCCACGCAATATACTACGTGGCGGTTGAAATTGCGAAATCTAAAACGGATGCTGATGTGGCGGTGAGTGAAATGTATAAAAAATAAATATTAAATACACAGTCATTCAGACAAAGAACAGGGGGCCTAATTTTAGTTTGCACCGTTTGAATTTGTTCACTCGCACTATCATTCAAAAACGTGAAGAATAAAATTAAAATAAGTAATTGAAGATTATAATTGAAAATCACGAAGTATTGACCACTGATGTCGAGTGAGAAACAGTAATATTTTCCGTATTTTCGCTCTCAAAATATATTGAAACTAAAATACGGTAAACATTTAAGTAAGTAAAGCATTTAAGGAGCATTCCATGAAAACGTGTCGTAAGCGACACTGTCTTTTCAAAATTAGTAAGCCGAGTAACAGTATAATAATAACATATCAAGGCTTTAAGACTGACAGTGTTTCCTACCAGCTAGCATATTTTATTAGGGTAGCTACCATAGCGACACGTAAGCGACAAAAAGTAGATGTTTTCATGGAATGCTCCTTAAGTTAGCGAATAAATAATTGTCTTTTTTTCACTTTCAAGATTTACGACATTATTCTGCGACAATTTACTACTTTTGTATGGAACCTAAAGAACATCGTGCTTTTGGCCATTTTGAGTGCGGCTTGTGAGCGGTATTATGAGAACATTCGCGTCGCCGAGGCCGTCTGCGCACACGCCGCAAGCCTCGATGCCTCAAATGAATGGCGCATAGGTACGTAGTTACTATATACCAACATAAATATGTAAGTATCTAAATATTGTTAAAATATAAATAGGTACCTTGTAATAGTACATTACTATAGAGGACGGGAAACGAAGGGTTACAGGCCAAGTAGATAATATATCTGGTCGAAGGAACTGAGGCCAGATAGGGATACGCGGCCTGTAACCCTGTTTCTCGCCGAGATTTGTATAGTGCTTTTCTCAAACTTGCCATTAAATAAAACGAACTGATTTCGCCAAACCATACTATTTCATTTGTAAATAAACTATCATAGTACAGTATCGTAAAATATAAAAAAAAAAACATTCGTGCCAAACTTTTTTTTAATCTGTTTGAGGTATCCTTTTACCTGTTGGTATAGACATTAGTTCTTAGGTTATTTTTTGTTTTCTGTGGCTGAATGTCAAGACATATGTAACAGTCCGTTTGAACTGCTACATATATTCCATAATTATATTTATAATTTTTATATATGTATCCATAGTAAACCAACGCAATTGGCGAATATTAAGATATTAAACGATCGTAAATAGTCAACGAAGTACTTCATTGAATTAATTCATTTCCGTTCAATCCGACAGTTGAAATACGCGATAGTGGGTCTAGTCGGACTCGTATTATAAAATACTAACAATTAAAATAAATATTCGAACTAAAAAGTATATTCGAAATATAATCGCTAGATCAAACATCAGTACTAAATTATTAAAATCTAAAAAGGACGATGCTAGTAACGTGTGCAAAATCCTAGAAAAGATGGCGAAAGATCATATAGAAAGTAAGGGATTCTATGTCGAACCTAGAGTCAAGATAAAATAAACTTAAAGCTGTAGAAAATAAG
>JALPQI010015287.1:0-28909 GCA_025490895.1 Thaumatotibia leucotreta
TTCTTCCCAGAGACCTGGAAATCCGCTATTGTTAGGCCGATTCCGAAAATTAGTAACCCGATTAGTTTCAAGGATCTCCGTCCGATAAGCATTCTTCCTTTCTTATCAAAAATCTTGGAAAGAGTTGTGAGTGCACAATTAACAGAGTATTTGGAGGCGAATGACATCCTACCCCATAAACAATCTGGTTTTAGGAAATCCCGCAGCACAACAACTGCCTTAATTGATGTAGTGGATGATATTCTGAGTGCCCAGGATAATAGTAAAAATGTATTGCTCGTGTTACTAGATTTTTCTCGTGCCTTTGACACAATAAATACCGACTTGCTTCTATCGAAGTTGTCCTTTTATGGAGCTGACTCACTTTCTCTTCGTTGGTTTGCGAGTTATCTGACAGGTCGGACCCAATGTGTTGAGGTACGTAACGGGAATGGTGTCGCATCTACTTCTACTCCTCTGGCTGTTTCACGGGGTGTGCCTCAAGGGTCTATTCTGGGACCGCTACTGTTTATTTTGTATAGCGCAGATGTAACTAATTGCATAAATCATTGTAATTACCATATGTATGCGGACGATATACAACTTTACGTTTCATCTGACCCTAAGGACACTGACTCCGCTGTTGAGAAATTAAACTCTGATTTGGACCGTATTGCCCATTGGTGCGCATCAAATAATCTTGTTTTAAACGCAAGCAAATCGAAATTGATGCTGTTTGGTTCCAGGAAGCGGTTATGTGACCTTGAGATGCGCATCCCTCAAGTAGCTATTAATGGTGATCTTTTGGAGCGTGTTCAAGTTGCGCGTAACTTAGGCTTGGCTATGGATAGTAAACTTCGTTTTGAAGAGCATGTTTCAGAACTAGTGCGCAATTGTTTCTACAGGCTCAGGGTCTTATACCGTTTCCGTGACTATATTAGTATTGACTTAAGAATACATTTATGTGACGCTTTAATTTTATCTAAGCTGAGCTATGCTGATGTAGTCTTTGGTGGTTGTCTACTGGCGCGTACTTCTAAATTGATACAGCGCATACAAAACGCTTGCGCGCGATATTGCTTTAATATCCCTCGACGTTCGCATATCACTCCTTTTTTAAAAAATAATAAATTGCTCAACATGGCGGCCTTGCGTACCTTACATTTATCCTCGATGATCTTTGGAGTCATACATACCAAACAACCCTCATATTTAAATACAAATACAAATACAAATAATTTATTCGTGGCAAATATAACAAGCATAACAGGACAAGACAAAACAGTCAGATTAAAGAAACAATTTATTTGACAAATTAAGATTCTCTACACGCCAGGTACGTGGTGCGCAACGACTTATTGGGCCTAAGCACAGAACGTCTGCTTTTCGTGGCAGCTTTCGCTACGCTGCCACAAAGTGTTGGAACAACTTGCCACCACCTATTAGAAATAGTACGTCGTTAACAAATTTTAAAGTCAAGACGAAACAGTATCTAATTAATCTTCAAATTTCTAACACATAAGCTGACGTGCTGGGCTAATTAATTAATTAATACTTTTTAATATTAGTTTAATTTAATATAATTAAAAATATTAAGTTCTTAGTTGACAGTTGTGTTTTGTACTGGGTTCCTGAATAAACACTATCCTTCTTCTTTTTCTTCATTAGCGAATAAATAAATGTAGTCTAATCCACGAGCCCTCACTTGGTACTATGCTCGTACTGATCTTTTTGCTATTTTGCTCTCTTTAATTTGTCAATGTGTTCTCTGTAATTTTGATGTCCTCTCCTGCTTTATTATGTTACTTTTGGTTACCTAATGTTAATGTACCTATCATGTATTCTGGTTGCCCTGAAAACCAGCGCCATGGCTAAATCTTTAGCTAGCGGCATATGCTGAGTGGCATCCATTTTGGTGTTGTTTTTAGTTTAAGATGTATTTTAATTTAAGTTTACCTTTTTACACCAAATAAATGAATTCTATTCTATTCTATTCTATTCTATTTTGCGGCGCTTGCGGTGGAGACCTTAGGGCCCTGGTCAGCCGACATGAAGCAATTTGTGAGGACCCTGTCGTCTCAGTTGATCCACGCTTCTGGGGACCCCAGAGCTGGCGCCTATTTTTCCCAAAGGATAAGCATTGCGATCCAAAGAGGGAACGCCGCCAGCGTCATGGGGTCCATGCCACAGACAGACCTGCTCGACGGGGTATTCTTTTTATGAGTTTTTTTTTTTTTTGTAGGTAAGTATTTTTTTATTAAATGTATTTTTAGCTTTTCTATTTAGATTATTAGTTTTTATTTTAGATAAGATTTCTTTATTTGTGTGTTTATTTGATAATTTAGGTTAAGTTTATACAATAAAGGATTATTAAAAAAAAAGTTCCAAGTCAATTCCCATGAAATTAACAAAGTTAAAGTAATTATTTTTAATACCAGTGACTTTGCGCGCCTGTTTTATAGCTCCGTCTTCAGTTCGACGACCGTGTATTAGTCGTAATCCATTATAAAATCAATTATCTTCCAAATAAAATAGAATTTTAATATTTTAGGCCCAGGTGCCTATGAATAGTATGAATCTGACAGCTGTCGAGACCAGGTGCGTACGAAGCGCCGCCTGGTGGCAGAAAAATTATCGAAAACCCTCATTGGAAATGCTTAAGTGCTTACGCTGACTTATTATTAGAAAAATTTTAGTAGTTAAAAATTGTATTCTGTATATAAATCTAATGACGTCAAATTTTATTACTTTTCAAGGGCCAATCACAGGCCATTTTCATCTATGTGAAAAACGCCAAAACTGCATTAATGCAGTGAACAAACACAAAGTTTTAAGACAGTGAAAAGAACGAGTATTGTAGTTTGTTACATTACGATAAAAATATGAAAATAATTAAGTGAAGTGAAGACTCGTTCTTACAACTTTTTTATCATAACATAAGGTTGTCAAAAATAAAACAATGACATAAATATAGTAATTAAGTATTTATTAATAAAATATATTTTTTATAATATAAAATCCTCTGTGAAGTTGTAAATTCTTCGGGTTTTTTTTATATTTTTCTTCACTAAGTTTTTAATTTGTACAGCAGGTTTTTATCTAGCTATTGAAGGATTTTTTTCGCAAACAAGTATTTAAGTATCACAGTGCAGTGCAATGTTATGTAGTGTTAGTTCAACCTTAATATTAGTAAAAAAATCTCGATTGTAGCAGCCCTTTTAAAGAACCTTAACACAATACTTACTTTAGCTTTTAGGATATCTAAGAAATTACTAATACTCTTTTTACAATTGATGAATCCTTAGTTTATTTTTATGGCTTTTGGCTGTTAACACCGACGCGGGTTTGTCATCAAAATGAAAAATTAAGTATGTACCTATACCGAGTCCGGTTATTACACTAATTAATCCTCGAGGCACGTGTGCTGGTTTGGTGAAGAACAGTCACGTGACTGCGGGCGTCAGCGGATGAGACGAAGCACGCCGCCGACGACGAGCAGGAAGGCCTCGGGCGCGAGCACGGCGGCGGCGGCGCCGCCCGTGAGCGCGGCCGCGCCGACCGCCGCCGCCGTCGCCGCGCCGGCCATCGCCGCACGGGTCATCCTCTGTTCGTTCACCTCATTGTAATGCTCGTCACGTTCGCGCATTTTCTGCGACAAAAAATAATCAAAAATCACAAATTATTATTTTCAGGTAAGTAAGTACGCAAAGTATAATTGTAATTAAATGTAATATTGACGTTTTTAATATTTTCTTATAGTTCTCAATTTTAAAAAACAAACTTAATTTGTTTATTTGTATTGATTAGTATTTTGTGACCACCTTGGTACATATATTTGCTTCGATATAGAGCATTTATAAATCGTCGGCTGACAACCGAACTCACAATATAAACTGTCACTACTCTTAGCAACCTCGTATTTCAGTATTGAATTAGAATTGAGATACGAGCTTTATTTCAAGTAGGTATTCGTTAGTTAGTGAGTTTTGGTTGTCAACCGACGAAATATGCTCTATTGACATACCGTCGGTTGACAAGCAAAGGTCACTAGGTAAGAAATACCTACTTGAAATAAAGTACATATATATCTCAGTTCTGATTCAATACTGACATACGAGGTTGCTAAGAGTAGTGACAGTTTTTATTGTGAGTTTTGCTTGTCAGCCGACGATATATGGTTTTAGTTTGGGTTCCTACATAAATAATAACAAATCCTATATAAACCTATACCCGATGGCAGGTTTTGTGTTGTATTTAATTTGCACAATACATTAGCAAGAGTTTCTGACATTTGCATGTTGGTAACTCAAACACGTCCAGTGGCTTATTTCATCATAATTACAAGTGTGACAATTGTAAAATATTACTGTTGCTGACGTCACAGGCCTCCATAGGATACGGCTTCCGCTTACTATCAGACGGTTCATGTGGTTGTTTGCCACCAACATAAAATTATTACTAACAACGTTTTTATATCCTTAAAAAACTACTTTTTAACCGACTTCTTATTTTCCGAAATCCGTGACAATTGTCGCAAGGTTTAGTACAATTTTCATTAAATCTTGAGATGAGGTTCGGCTTATGTCGGAATTTCGCTACAATTGTCATGTTTTTTGTGACTATCGTAATTTTTCTTCTCAAAAAAGTAGTCTTTTACTGCTGATTTATTAAAGTTCATGCATTACATTTTATGTTGGTGGCAAACAAACGCCTATAGACGCCCCCGATTGGAGAAACAGTAAATTTACAATTGTAACACTTATCAAGGTGGTGAAATAGGGGCCAAGTCATAGCCATACTGCATGGCCTGTGTCATACAAGTAGGTATTTATCTGACATTCGTCATCGTTGAATTGCATCAGACTACGATAATACTTTAAAACGTACTTCATTAATGTCACGAACTAAATTATAACATAGGAAAAGGACAAAGGATGGTTGATTCCATTAAATGAAAATATGAGTACCGTAAGGAAATGTCGCCAGGGTCCTCGGTACAATACACACAAGGACCCATTTTAAATGTAGGGTAGATAGTTTTAATTTTAAGTACATACATTGTAAGTTATATATTTGTTAGTAAAACAAAATAATTATAACATATATTCATTCAATAAGTACCTGTTCCAGTTGGTTGTAATAAATATCGTCAACACCCAAATGTGCGCGCGACAGTCTCGCGTCGCTGAACACTCGCCGCGCGGCGGCGACGGCGTCGGCGCGCTGCTCGTTCATCTCGGCGCGCGTGCGCCGCACCCACGCGCTCGCGTCCATGCGCGCGCAGAACGCGCCGCAAGCCGCTTCCACCGCCATTGCGTTGTTCCGCGAATTTAAATGCGTGAATATTTGGAAACGCTCTTGAATCCACTGCAATGTTGTTTAAAATAATTAGGGCGAGTTTAAATTAAATTTACTTCCACAACAGAAAAGTTTCTTAGTTTAGCTTGCAGTTATATTTTTTGTGTTATTCTAAATAGGTTATCAACAAGAAATGAAGAAAAAAAGCCGGGTGCCGGCAGCGCTGCCCCAGCTCCATGATCTCGTTGTAGGCTTCTTGCGCTGCGGACACCGCATTCTCGCTCATCCGAGTGTTTTGATCCTCGTGATACATGAGGATCACTCTGATTTGCTGTAAATTTCAAAAACGTAACGGTACCGGTTTTCATTTATTGATTGTATAGTCATGCAGGTACAATAATACTGTTGTTAAGTTGCATTTCTAGAATGTCTGAACATGACGCCCCGTCAGGGCATAACTATGTTAGTTATATGTGTTTTGTCTACTAATACTATTTTTATACAATTTATGCACATATAAAATGGGAAAAGGTACAAATACAAGGCCGAGAAGTTTTAAGTACATGTTTCTCATTGCAGTTCACATTTTGTCAGTAATTGTCTAGGAAATTCTGTTTGGAGAAAATGTCCATTCATCCGGTTTATCGCTAGTCAATGGATGGCCATGCAATACTATAATACTCGTAGCTACTGAATATCTGTAACTTGAGAGACGCGATATAAAGGTTTTTCGAGCTCACCTCATCTAATTCGGCAAGGTGCGGGTCCGGGTCGTGCCGTGCGACGCGGGTGCGCGCGGCACGCACGGCAGCCCGCGCGGTGGCGGCGGCGGCGGCGTGCGCCGCGGCCAGGTCGGCGGGGTGCAGGCAGCCCGCCGGCAGCGCGCCGCGCAGCGCCTCCACCGCCGCCGCCGCCGCCGCCGCGTGGTTGCGCTCGCTCGCAGCGCACGCCGCCAGCGACAGCACCGCGCACCGCGCCGCGCCTCTCCAGATCCTGTACGTTCACAGAGATCGTTTCATGCGATATTAGGATTAAACGTGGCGCAACGACGGGAGCGGTCGTACCACTCGTACCCACCTCGATAAGTAGAGCACGCTCGGGCTCGTCGGAGTCGGCGACCCTGTCGTCGAAGCGCGCGACGGCGGCGGCGCGCGCGGCGGCCACGTCCTCGCGCACGTCGCGCTCCGGCGCGCACAACGAGGGGTCGCACAGCTCATGACTCAACTGCTCCCACACTTTTTTGGCATCGGAAACGGCTAATTCTATGATTTTATTGTTTAAATCGATACATTGTTCCACTTGTTCATCCAGCTCCTGGAATTGAGACTATCATGAAACATTGGCGACGTACACCTATATATAGCTCATAGCTCACATGTAGCCCCCTCTAAATGACAAAATTAGAAGGTAGTTAATTAAAATAAAAACAGACTGAGGCAGGACTGTTATTAGACTTATTAGACCTTCGGATAGCTACTTAACGTAATTTCGATACCCGACCTTTTCAAGATTCGCGAGCCCGTTCTCATCACCGGCTCGGGCGGCGAGGTCGGCGAGCGGCTCGACGGCGGCGCGGCTCGCGGCGGCCAGACTCGCGCGCAGCTGGGCTCGGCCGCGCGCCGGCGCGTCGCGGGCGGGCGCATGCGCGCGCAGGCTGGCGCGCGCCGCCGCCGCCGCCGCGAGCCACCGCGCCGCCGCCTGCGCGCGCCCGATGCTGTGCGGCGAGGGCACGCGGTGGCGGAACGTGTCGAGATACGCGCGCAGGTGCAGCGCCAGGTCGCGCGCGCGCAGCGGCCGCCCGTCCACCGCCTTCACGCGCAGCGCGGCGGGCGCCAGCAGCTGCGGCACCAACTCGCGCAACGACGCCTTAAATTCCTCCGTTATGTCTGCAAGCGGGGAGATACTGTCAGCTCGATGCCGGGTGAGCGATTACGTTTTTGGAAGAGTGAGTTACCGCTGAGCTGGCCCGAGAAGGTGGGATCGGCGGCGGCGCGCAGCCCGGGGTGTGGCAGCAGGCAGCACTGCACGCGCTCGAAGCTGCCGGTCAGCCGTTCGCGCACCTCGCGCAGCTCTTGTGGCTGATCCGGGTGCACCTGTAACGTCGGCAGTCCCCTTTGAGTTCATGCGGCCCGCTTCAACAGGTGTAGCACTTGAAAGTCCGGGTGCAGACCTGCAGCTTGTGGCGCAGGTAGTCGGCGCCGCCGGCGACGCCGTACGGGAAGTCGCCGGGCGCGCTCCAGTCGCGCACCAGCAGCTGCAACGTCTGCAGCGTGCCGCCGCCCGCCGCCGCGTGCTCCGTGAACAGCTGTCACACAAACCAAGTTTCATTGCGTGTCGTAGGACCGTACTTTAACAACTCAAGTAACCATCATTTTCAAGCTGCTACATTTACTAGTAAACTATAACCTGGAGATGCTGAAGGTCGCTCTCGTTGATCCTCTGCGAGAGGTTGTACACCTGCACGGAGGACAGCAGCGTCGAGAGAGCGAATATTAACGAGCAGTCGCGCATGGAGCTCTGGTCGTCGAAGCTGCCCTGCGTGTCCATGAGGAGCACCACTATCTGTGAGAGAAACGAGGAACTCATTTAGGACAACGCAGACATAGTAACGCCGCGCGTACCTACCTTTAAGTATTTTTTGAGCACTATTGATCTAATTGTGAGTTATTGTTTTCATGGTGGAAGAACACGAGAGACCTTTTCGCCGGAGGGCAGCGTGACGGGGAAGGGCTGCGACCAGAGCACGAGCCCCGCGGTGTCGCGCCGGCAGCCGCCGCGCCAGCTGAAGCCGCGCAGGGGCTCGTCCGGCGCGCCCAGCCACGACCCGTCGGCGCGCGCGCTCTCCTGTCAACAATCACACTTGCTATAAACATGATTAACTTAACGATTTTTCGTATCAATTGCTTCAACCTATGCGCTAACCTCGGCGTAGAGGTAGCGCAGCATGAAGTCGAGCAGGAAGGACTTGCCGCCGCGGTAGGCGCCGGCGACGCTGAGCAGCGCCAGCGGGCGCGCGGCCACGCCGGGCCGCAGCAGCAGCCGCGCCAGCGCCGCCTCGTCCGCCGCGAACTGCGCGCCGCCCGAGTCGCGCTCCGCCGCGCGCACCACGCACACCCCAACGCCCGACTCCAACCCCAGCTCTGCGACAAAACAACGCTTTAATTGCGGTGGCTAATTTATTAGTAGCTATGACAGTTATTGGATAGTATCAGTAAAAGCTTACCGCAGGTACCATCGGCATCGCCGTCGTCGCTGTCCTCTCGGACCGAGCCGCAGCTCTCGTACGCCATCGCCGCGAACTTGCGCAGACCCTCCGTTAGTGCGTCGCCGGCGAGCTTTCGTTCCTCGTTCCCAGATCTCTCAGGGGCTAGATCAAAGCGATGTTCTCTTTCGGATGCACCTAAAGCACAAATATGGACTTTAAGCATAATAGTCATATTTAAATTTTGGATTATTTTCGTTTTCACTTTTTCAGACATTTAGCTACGTGCAAAACAAAATACCTAAATCAAGTTGGAAAATTACCTCAACTCTTATTTTGGAAAATAATTAATTGAAGTATTATTACAAGTAGCTTAAATAAATCCTTATTATGAACTTTGCAAGCTTGGTCGCATTTCGTAGCAAATCTAATGTGGCAACGCCAATATTACCGCCAATTAGATCGACGTCTTTAGTCTTCTCCATCCAGTCGTTGCTGGTCCCCTCCTGGCACGTATCGACGTCGACGGTTGTGACGAATGGAATCACACGCGAAGTTGGGACTGTGTCGGCGGCAGCGTTGACGACGAGCGGTGTCGTGGTCACACGTGGGCCTGGATCCGTGGCGGCGACAGAGTTGACGACGAGCGGCGTCGTGGACACACGTGGGCCTGGATCCGTGGCGGCGACAGAGTTGACGACGAGCGGCGTCGTGGACACACGTGGGCCTGGATCCGTGGCGGCGACAGAGTTGACGACGAGCGGCGTCGTGGACACACGTGGGCCTGGATCCGTGGCGGCGACAGAGTTGACGACGAGCGGCGTCGTGGACACACGTGGGCCTGGATCCGTGGCGGCGACAGAGTTGACGACGAGCGGCGTCGTGGACACACGTGGGCCTGGATCCGTGGCGGCGACAGAGTTGACGACGAGCGGCGTCGTGGACACACGTGGGCCTGGATCTGTGGCGGCGACAGAGTTGACGACGAGCGGCGTCGTGGTCACACGTGGGCCTGGATCCGTGGCGGCGACAGAGTTGACGACGAGCGGCGTCGTGGACACACGTGGGCCTGGATCCGTGGCGGCGACAGAGTTGACGACGAGCGGCGTCGTGGTCACACGTGGGCCTGGATCCGTGGCGGCGACAGAGTTGACGACGAGCGGCGTCGTGGACACACGTGGGCCTGGATCCGTGGCGGCGACAGAGTTGACGACGAGCGGCGTCGTGGACACACGTGGGCCTGGATCCGTGGCGGCGACAGAGTTGATGACGAGCGGCGTCGTGGTCACACGTGGGCCTCGATTCGTGGCGGCGTCGGCATGATTTGCAAGCGCCGGTGCTGGCTGATTGCGCTTCGGTTCCAGTCGAGTATCTAGAAAACGAATACATAATTACGTAGTCCTATCGATATCGCATATATAACTACATTAAATTTGAATATTGTAAGATTGAAGGAGTTTTTGCATTAGGTCAGCGACGAGCACTTGCTCGCTGTTACCTTCTTATAGTAACTATATTGTTACTCAGTTCCAAAGAATAATTGTCAAAAACTGACAAACAGAACCTAAACTGAATCGCATTAAAGAGATCATGGTAGCCCCCCTGTGGTTAAAGGTCGCGAGAAACCGTTGGTTGAGGGCGGCGAGTGATCGTTCGTTCGTTCTGGAGAAGCCTTGACAGGCCTTATATTTTGTCCAGCAGGACGTCTTTCGGCAGAAATTATTCATTTATTCTACGTAACATTTTGTCTGGCCAAGCTGGCTGATTTGTATGTAAAATTAATAAGTATGCATCTGACCTAAACGGGTAGCCAGGAGTCGAAGCTTCGTGACCCACGCCACCCCCACCACCAGCGCGAGCCACGTGACACCCACCACCAGCGCGACCCACCACTCCAACCATTCCCATTCCCCCTTCTGCGCTGCTGCCACACACTCACTACCTGCAACAGATGGGACAGACATGTGTAGGTATAGGTACCTACTACCTGCACATAAATCTTAAGAGTCCGGTATACTTTTGAAAGTGAAAATCGTTAATAATGAATTAACGCGTATGAATTGCAATTGTTAAGATAAAATGGACCACTGGTATTACAAAAAAATGGTTTTGATAAATATATTTATTTAGTACCTATCCCAAAACACGATTATAAGTAACCTTGTTTTGGGAGGACGTTGATTCATACACTACTCGTACTGTATCTAGATTTTCCAATAAAAATTTTCATGTCCTCTAATAAAATTTATGATATTTTAATTAGACATGAATAGATGTTTATTTTTGCATTATTATTCTTATCAAATATGTTTTATAAGTACTCTAATTTATCTCCTAAACTATGGTATTTTTTCTTAAATTTGTTCTAGCTAAAATCGAATTTATTAAAAAATATGTATGAAAATTAAAAAAAGTGTTCCACTTATTCCTTAGACGACTCATTTTCCAAATCATATACAAGATTGAGGTCTTCTTCTTAGTCGTTGCACTCTCGCTAGAGTGGTCGTGGTCATCAATCAGTGTTCCGACGAGTGACAAGTTTCGTGATGCGGCGCCAATCTTCACGGACCGCAGCGTTTCTGGTACATTCATGAACGGGGTAGTTTGTTGCTGCCTTGATCCGGTCTGTCCATCTCATTGGAGACCTTCCGCGTGCTCTGGTACCTTCAACCTTTCCCTGCACTACGAGACGCTCTCTGGAGTTATTGTCACGCCGGGATATGTGGCCGAAGAAGGTTAGTATACGCGCTTGTACTTTTGATGAGAGGCGCTGTTTAATGTCGAGTTCTTCTAGTATGGACACATTTGTGCGAAACTCTGTCCAAGACACTCCAAGCATTTTCCGCCAGCACCACATCTCTAGAGCGTTTATCTTCTTCTTCTCGCTTTCCCGCAGAGTCCACGTTTCCGATACATACAAAAATATAGGGAATATTAGACAATACACGAGCCTGGTCTTAGTGGCTTTGGTAATGTTTCTGTTCCCCCATATCTTTTTCATCTTCCCCATTGCAGACCTAGTGATCGCCATGCGTCGCTTGATTTCATCCACGCATCCGCCTTCGTTGGTTATCAACGCCCCAAGATAGATGTACGATTGGACGACCTCGCAATCTCCTATATGTGTAACCTCTGGCGAGTTGTTATTGGCACGATCGACGATCATCATCTTGGTTTTAGCGCGATTTATCCGTAACCCAAATTCAAGGCTAGTGGCTTCCATCTTTCGCAGTAGATCTTCCATAATGTCGAGCACTAGAGGCGAATAAGGTTGTGTCGTCCGCATATCTTAGATTTGAGATCCTCTTACCACCGATCACTACGCCGTCCGTCCAATCCTCAAGGGCAATCCGCATTATCATCTCTGTGTAGATGTTAAACAACAGAGGTGAGATTATGCACCCCTGGCGTACTCCCGCGCTTGGATGGAAGTGGCTCGATAAGACTTCGTCTGCTCTGACAGATGCTGTTCCATCTTCGTATAGGCACCTGAGTAAGTGGACAAGGTGTTTTGGTGTACCCATGTCGATTAGAGATCTCCACAAAATCGGCCACTTTACTGAGTCAAACGCTTTGGAGAAATCAACAAAACAGATGTACGTAGGTTTGTTGAATTCACGAGCTTTCTCAATAATCTGGCGCACCGTGAAGATCTGCTCGCGCGTCCCTTTACCCTTGACGAAGCCAGCCTGCTCGGGAGCAATCTCTTTTGAGAGGAATGTTTTAAGTCGCTCGTTCAAGACATGCAGCAGTATTTTACTTGCATGGGATATTAAGGCAATAAGTCTATAGTTACTGCATGTCTTTTTAGAACCTTTCTTATGTAGAGGAACGAAAACTGTGTGAACCCACTCTTTTGGCCACGTGCTGGTCATCCAGATTTTATTACACAGCGTATAGAACATTTGGACACCATGTTCTCCTGCCGCCTTGATAACTTCTATTGGGATAACATCTGTACCAGTAGCTTTCCCATTTTTTAGGTGTTTGATTGCAGCACGGACTTCTTCTAGAAGAATATCTGGTTCAAGATCAGTTTCTACAGGTTCTGTTGAGGAGAACTCTCGAGAGTATGGATCTTGGAATAGCGTTTGACAGTAGTCTTTCCATGTTTCGGATATCCTATCTATCTCAGTAACCAGCTCGCCATTACAGTTCTCAATAGCCCAGGTTTTGGAAGAGAGGGTTTTTGTGAGGGACCTGATTTTCTGATGAAGATCCTTGGTTTCATATTTGTCAGCATGAATCTCGATTTCGGCACAGATGTTACGTAGCTTGGAGTTGATGTCACGCCTACAGCCAGCTTGGATCTTAGCAGAGATTTCATTTATCGAAGCCACAGGAGCGCCCATTGCTTTTATTCTTCGCCTCTCCTCAACTAATGCCAGGGTGTTGTCACTCATCCAGTATTGTCGCTTTCGAGAAACTGCAGGAGTTTGGCACTCCTTTACAGCACTTTCTATGAGAGCCTTCGATTTTGCCCATAACTCGTCTGAGTCTTGCTCGATTGACTCTGCGTTCGTCCACTGATCCCAATTTTTGTCGAGTGCTGCTTTAAACTTGGTAGTATCTTTCACCTCAATCCTTGCTTGTTTCTTCACCTTTCTAGCTGATTTTAGTTTAAGTTTCACTTTTGCGATCAGCAATTGGTGGTCCGAACCACAATCTGCTCCTGGAAGAGTATGGGCATTTCTGATCGAGGTCTTCCATCTTGTCTTAACGAGTATGTAATCGATTTGATTTTTATACTTGCCGTCAGGTGATGTCCAAGTGTACAGTCTACGGGGATGTTGCTGGAAGAGACTATTAGCGTCGATCGTCATGTTGTTATCGGCGGCGAATTGTATGAGGCGTTCGCCTCTTTCGTTTCGCTGGCCCAATCCGAACCGACCTACAATTTGGCTTAGTTGCTGGGTGTTTTTTCCTATTTTGGCGTTCCAGTCACCTATTACCATGAGCATTTCTCTATGTGGGATCTTTGAGATAGTCGTTTCTAGCTCTGTGTAGAACCTCTCCAAAGTATCATCACTGGCAGCACTTGTGGGCGCGTAGACTTGCACGATGTTCAAGTTTATAGGTGTCGCCTTTAGTTTTATACTTATAATTCTGTCACTTACAGGTTCATAACCTAGCACACAATTCTGTAAATGTTTTGGTACTAGGAAGGCAACACCATTTTTGCTGCTGTCTTCATTACCCGAGAAGTAGATGACATGTTTCTCTGTATGGAAATGACCGTGGCCTTTCCAATGAGTCTCGCTAAGTCCACACATGTTAACGCCACATCTTGCTATCTCTCTCTCCAAGACGTCAAGTTTCCCGGGCATGAGTAACCCGCGCACATTCCACGTTCCTATTCCCTGGATCACTCGTAGCTTGTAAACGTTTCCAGTAGCTATGTTTCCCTGCGGTGCCTGGTCTCCCACAGCCGCATGGCCGGTAGCATATTTCACACCGTCTGCCCCGGACGCGGTACGGCGCCGGTTGCTAGACGGATTGCATGGCCATTTCTTACTATTGTCTTGCGAAACTTTCATGATGACTTTCTTTGGGAATATAGTGCAGTAGTTTCCCCTTGCTTTCTGCACCAGACATTTTAGAAGGTATTTAGCCCCCAAGGCCGCTGAAGCCTCTTCCGACCAGTTGCCCAGCCAGGTGTTTGGTTATACCGCCAATTGCTCGGTCGCCAGAGTCTCGTCCGTTATCCAGCAGGGAGCACCGCGATGGCTGTGAACCACCGCCGCCGGCTATTCGTACGAACCACCGACGCGGGCAGGAGAGGTTGACATTTGGGCCGGTTAAGATGTTGTTTACCGTTCGCCCCTTACTCCCCGAGATTCCCCAAGATTGAGGTACATTATTAAAAAACTAACAACAAAAATAAAAAAGTACTCCACTTATTCCTTTAGAATTGAAATGATCTTACGTTATATGTTAAAATACTAACAGAATTCTTTTGAGTTACTCCAATATACTATCGCAAAGGTGAGCAATTTCGTAAAATAACTACACCGGAGCCTTAAGTCATCGCATTTTCACGGAAATGTCAAAACTTCAGAAGTTCATCACATCATCATCACTAGCCTTTTTCAGTTCACTGCTAGACGTAAGCCTCTCCTAATATCTATCTGCGTATATGGATGCATTAGGACACAATGCCCATAATCATAATCGCCACGCTGGGCAATCGGGTTGGCGATCGCAGTACTATGTCAACTATGATGACGCAGCTGCCCATCATCAATCTAGATTAATAAATGGATGGTTAGTAATATTTCGATCCCCTGGTTTTCTTGTCCCACGGGAAAAGTTGGGGTGGAGACGAATTAAAGCTTTTATCAACAAACTTGCTCGTAAGTCGTAACGTAGGTCTTATTGAACCGCTTTTAGGCTTATAATCCTAGGTATTACTAGTTGCGTCTTTTTTCATTACCTATATTATATTCTTCACATCGTCGATCCCACAGTGTCTGAAGAAAAAAGTCTTCAGTCAGTGCTTCCTACCCGTCATGACGTACGGAGCCGAAACGTGGACACTGACGCTACGGCTGGTCCACAAGTTCAAGGTCGCTCAGCGAGCTATGGAAAGGGCTATGCTTGGCGTCTCTCTGCGGGATCGAATCAGAAATGAGGTTATCCGGCAGAGAACCTGTGGTATATGTATAAAATGTGGGGTAGTTATATAATCTATAATCTGAGGGTAAGCCCTAAATAAATCAGTTGTGTCGTTGACTCGGAGTTTACTTTCTTTTCTGTCTCATTAAAACCCCTAAAATATTACTGGCGACGAGAACAAAGGACAATTTTGTGCTAAATTGTGTTTAAAACGCGTGCAATAATCGTTAAACATGCCGATCGGCAAAATTGACCCGTTTGACTTGGCGAGCAAAAAGTGGTTGGCGTACATTAGGCGTGTCAAACAATTTATAACCTTAAACGAAATTAAAACGGAATTACAAGTGGCCACTCTAGTGACTTTAGTTGGGGAGGCTACATATAGTTTAATGTGCGATTTGTGTGCGCCGGATCACCCCGAAACGAAGACTTTTAACGAGTTAGAGAAAATAGTCGGCGACCATCTCGAACCAAAGCGCTCCGAAATCGCGGAGCGACACGTATTTCGTCTACGAAGACAAAAGGCGGGCGAGCCCGTCGGAGATTACTTGCAGGCCTTAAAACATCTAGCCAGCACTTGTAACTTCGGCAGCGGCCTAGAAGAAAACCTGAGGGACCAATTCGTATCCGGGTTATCGGACGAGGACATGAGGTCCCGGTTATTCGCAGAGGCGACGTTGACGTACAAACGAGCGGTGGAGTTGGCATTGGCGCTAGAGGCGGCGGAGCGGCACGCGCAGGCGAGCGGCTCAGGCTGTGGAGCGAGTGCGGCCACCGCTGGGCACGGCGCCGGCGCCGCCGAGCCGGTGCACCGGGTGGAGGCGCGAGGCGCGCGCGCGCCGCGCGGAGGCGGCGGCGGCGGCGGCGGCGGCGGCGGCGGCGGTGGCGGCGGCGGTGGCGGGCGCGCCGCGGCACCGGGCCGCGCATGCTGGCGGTGCGGTCGTCCGCACCGAGCGGACGGGTGTCGTTTTAGAAATTATTCATGCGACAGTTGTGGCCAGAAGGGCCATCTCAAGACGATGTGCAAAACGGGTCCTCGAACCTCGAGCGGGAAGCCGCCGGGAGGTGGACATCATTATTTAGACAGCGAGGATGAGTCGGAGTGCGATTTCTTTAATCTTAAAGTCAGTGGAAAAGGTGACAAGCCGTATTTAGTGCCGATGTTGGTGAATGGAGTGAAGTTGACCTTTGAACTGGACACAGGTAGTAAAATTGCTGCGATTAACACAGATTTTTATGATCAATATTTTAAAAACGAACCATTACAGGTTAGTGATTTGTGCTTTCATTCTTATAATAAAACCCCGATTAAGCCGGTTGGTTACATTATTGTAAAAGGTATTTTGGGTGAATATGTGTCGGAAAACCTGAAGCTATGGGTAATTAAAAATGGGGGACCCCCTATATTTGGCCGTTCGTGGTTAAGACTTTTAAAGATAAGTAAGTATAAACTCAAACTCAAACTCAAACTCAAACTCAAACTGTTTTATTTGCAAATATAGGTAGTACATAAGAGTGTGATGGTAATACATTTATTTGTGTCACTATATTTAACCATTAGGCATGCAAAAACAGTATAGTGTAGAACAGTATAGTGGAAATTTATGATTTAATTATGCATGTGTCGGAAATAAACTTAGTGGATGATTTGCGGCAAAGGTTTCCGACCGTATTCACATCAGGGTTAGGTACCTGTACTACAAAAAAAATTTCGCTTAAATTATCAAATACTGATCCTGTGTTTATTAAGGCGAGGTCATTGCCCTTAGCATTGCGTAAGCCGGTGGAGCGGGAACTCGAGCGACTAGTGGCCGAGGGTACGATCTATAAAGTCGAGTATTCTGATTTCGGCACACCGATTGTACCAGTAATTAAAAAATCGGGCGAGATTCGTATTTGTGGTGACTACAAAGTCACCATTAACCCTAAGTTAGTACAGGAGCCGTACCCCCTGCCACGAATTGAGGAGTTATTCGCCGCTTTGAGTGGGGGCGAGCAATATAGTAAGATTGACCTTACAAATGCGTACCAACAGTTATTGTTGGATGACGAATCTCAACCGTTCACTGCCATTACCACCCATATAGGTACTTTCGTATATAGACGCACTCCGTTTGGTTTAAGTTGCATTCCAGAAAAAATTCAGAAGTTTATGGAGGAGACGCTGAGGGGGCTGCGGGGGGTCGCAGTGTTCCTCGACGACATCGCGGTCACCGGGCGCGACAGGGATGAGCATATTGCCAACCTGACGGCGCTGTTTAAAAGGTTACGCGACGTAGGTCTCAGAATTAAATTAGACAAATGTTCTTTTTTGCAAGATAGCATTGTGTACGTAGGGTTTATTATTGATAAACAAGGTTTACACCCCGACCCGGACAAGATTAAAGCCATTGTCGAGGCGCCTGCGCCGAATGATATTACGCAGTTACGGTCATTCTTAGGGCTAATTAATTACTACGCAAAGTTTATACCTAATCTTAGCTCAACGCTTTATCCGTTACACCGGTTGCTACGTAAAGATGTGCCGTGGGTTTGGTCGACAGATTGCAATAAAGCATTTTTACATGTCAAAAATGTAGTGGCTAGCAAAGGCGTATTGGTACATTATGACCCCGACTTGCCGTTAGTTTTAGCCGTCGACAGTAGCTCTTACGGTCTCGGCAGCGTATTGTCCCACCGCTTCTCGGACGGGTCAGAGCGGCCCATATGTTTCGCGTCTCGCACGCTGACCGCGGCCGAGCGCGCGTATAGTCAGTTAGATAAAGAGGCGCTGGCAATAATCGCAGGTGTTATTAAACACCACCAGTATCTATGTATATGGCCGTCATTTCATTATTAAGACTGACCACAAACCTTTGACGTTCATATTTGGTTCAAAACAAGGTTTACCTCAAACGGCCGCTAGTAGGTTACAAAGATACGCGACAAGGCTGGCAGCTTACGATTTTGCGATTGAATTTGTGAAGTCCAATGATAACAGTAATGCAGATGCGCTTTCCAGGTTGCCGCTGCCCTATCGGCATAATAAGGATAAGGTTGTAGACGCAATATCATACATTAATTATGTTGAGGATTCGTTTCCAATCAGCGCGAAAGATGTGGCATCACGGACGGAACTTGACGCGGTTTTAAATAATATATGTCATTATATCAGAAATGGTTGGCCGGTTAGCGTAACAGCGGAGCAGGAGAAACCTTATTTTCATAGGAAGGACCATTTAACATTAGAGAGGGGTTGCATCTTGTACAACCATCGGGTGGTCATACCGGATGGCTTGAGGCAACAGGTGTTAATGGAGCTGCATGAAGGTCACCTGGGCGTAGTTAAAATGAAAAATTTAGCACGCGGGTACGTATATTGGCCGCAGTTGGACGCCGAGATCGAGGCTTGGTGCCGCGCGTGCGGCGCGTGCCGCCAGCAGCGCGACGCGCCGCCGCGCGCCACGCTGCACCCCTGGAGCTTCCCGGCGCGGCCATGGCAGCGGCTACACATCGACTTCGCCGAGTTTCAAGGTAAACATTACTTGGTGACAGTCGATGCCCATAGCAAATGGGTGGAAGTCCAAAAAATGGCTAGTACCAATGCCGCTGCCACTATACTCATGTTAAGACAGCAGTTCGCTCGATTTGGCCTTCCCAGTCAGATTGTAAGTGATGGCGGACCGCCGTTCACTTCGGCAGAGTTTGCCGAATATTTAAAAAAGAATTTCATCGCACACACAATAACGAGCCCTTATAGAGCTGCAGGAAACGGTGCAGCTGAAAATGCCGTTAAGACCGCAAAGCGGGCGATGAAGAAAGCGGTACACGAAGGGGCAGATATTGAGGTAGCTATATGCAGGTTTTTATTTCAGTACCGCAACACACAGCATTGCACAACGGGTGTGACCCCGGCAGAAGCCTTGATCGGCAGACGGCTGCGTGGACGACTCGATGTAATCCTGCCCTCGTTCGAACGACACGAGCGAGTAAGTCTGGCACAGGATCGGGCCGGCCGGCATCGGCCGGGCGCCGAGCGGCACGTGCAGCCCGGGGACGCGGTGCTGGCACGCGACTACCGCCGGCAGTCCAGTAAGTGGGCCGAGGCAGTCGTCACAGAGCGTCAAGATCCGCTCACTTATAGAGTACGTCTCTCAGACGGACACGAGTGGAAACGACACATCGATCAGCTGTTGCCGATTCAGTCGGCGAAAAATCGTTATTCGCTGTCAACATTCGAACCAAAGTCAGAGGTGGACAGCGCGTTGCCATCGACTTCGAACGATAGGGCTAGTCCTATCGATGCTGATGTCAGCGTGGAATCTGATGAGTTCCAGGACCCGCTAGAGGAGCCTCCGGTCAGCGCGTCAGAGGAGTGCCAGACAGGCGAATTAACGATGAACCCCACCGTTGAGCCGGTCTCCACTAATCCATCTACGTCAGAAGGTAACATAGTAAAAAAATGACCTTTGCGTAGTTGCGTAAATACAACGAAAGGCAAATATAAAGTATAACTATATTTCAAAATAGGTAGGCAATGAAAATTCGTGGTATTAGATTCCGACTTCCTTTATTTTTTTTTCTTTTTTTTAATATATTAATATAATATCTTTTGTAGGCGTCTATATAGTGAAATGTGCTTATATGGGTAACTGGGAATTTATTTGGTACGATTAAATAGGTAACTAAACGTAGACAATAGATTATGTACCTAAGTCACTATCGTTCCCATTCATTTATTTTCGATAACTTAAGTTGAGACTTAATGTCATAATCATAAAACATAAAGCGCGTTATTATCTAACACCTTGCAGTGAAGAGTGTAAAGGACGGTTATTGTGAATTGTTGTATGGTAGATATGTTTCAATTTATGCCACTTAGAAGATAAGTAATAGCTATTATATAATGCCAAGTATAATTAATTAAATTTTGAGCGCCGACTGTTCAATTGTAAAAAAAAAAATGAAAACATGTAACAAACTACTTACATACCATCGACAACACTGTTAGCTGTGCATTTGTAATCCTTATTATATTACAAGGGCATAAAGCCTACTGATGGTTAGCTGGGAGTGTTGCTGTCAGTACTAATAACTTTATATTATTATTTAGACTTAAACATTAATCTCATATGAGTTTATAACATATTGTTTAAATACATTACTTTAAATAATCTTTAACATAGGCATTGTTACACTGTCATTTGAGACTACCATTGTTGTTAGATAAGGAACTTATCATGAATAAAAATATTGTTTTTTTTGTAACAGGGGGAGGTGTGGTATATGTATAAAATGTGGGGTAGTTATATAATCTATAATCTGAGGGTAAGCCCTAAATAAATCAGTTGTGTCGTTGACTCGGAGTTTACTTTCTTTTCTGTCTCATTAAAACCCCTAAAATATTACTGGAAAGTGATCGACATAGCCCACCGTATTAGCAAGCTGAAGTGGCAATGGGCTGGCCATATTAGCCGTAGAACCGACAACTGTTGGGGTAAACGAGTTCTTGAGTGGAGATCGCGTCTCGGCAAGCGTAGTGTAGGACGCCTTCAGGCAAGGTGGAGCGACGATTTGCGCAGGATGGCTGGCAGGAGCTGGATGCGAGCAGCCCAAGATCGAAAACGGTGGCGTGAAATTGGGGAGGCCCATGTCCAGCAGTCGCATGTCGCAGTCCACTGCGATAGGCTGATGATGATGATGATGGATGTTTTTTCCTTATCTACGTTAGGCCACCATAGGAGGTTTAATGACCGTCTATTAACTGATTCTATTAATTTATGTGTTTGCCATTGATGATTTGTGTGCTTCTTGAATAAGATATTTTTAGATGAAAAAGGTAAGCTTTTAAAAAATTTGGCATTTGAAAAAAAATCTGTTGCTTTGCACGGCTTGATATAGACAACTGCAGCTTCGCCTCATAATATCTACGTAAAATTGGCGAAAACATGATATTGTGTCCCCTGTTTCCTCCTCCAAAAATAGACCAACTAGTAACAAAAATTTTTTCATAAGCAATTTAAGAAAGGTATTTCTCATGTCGGTATGTTTCCTCAGTATGCGAAATATTTTTCATGAGTATATTAAAACGCATTTAAAATTAGGCTATTTTTGCAGTTTTTGTAGGCTTGTAATAATAACGTCAAACAAAGCAAAACATTCAGACTATTACAGACATGCGCAAACATAGATTTTATATTAAAAAAACTTGTTTTTGTGTGCACTATTATTCACCGATGTATGATTGTTAGCAGTGTGGGCGATGATGGTACTATATAACTAGAGGTTGCAAAGCTGGGGTATCTGTAGTATTTAAAATCTGCAGTATCTATTGGGAATTACTAGTATTGGGAACCTATAGTGTTGGGAATCTGTAGTGTTGGGTATTTGTAGCATTCGAAATCCGTTATTGGGAATGTGTACAATCGGGAATGAATACTATTGACAATATCTGTAGTATTTTTTTTTAATGGCTAAAGTTGTCGATTTGTGTTGTTGGAAGCCAAATTGCTCCTTTTTATTATCTGTTATCTGTAGGATTAGGAAATCTGTAGTATTGGGAATCTGTAGACGATTCGACCCAGTGCGAGTTAATAAAATAATAATTATGACAATTTCCGCATAAAATGCAAGCTATAAGTTTGTTTCGTGTTTATTTTTTTAAATAATAAACTTGTCCTAAACTATAGGTTTTTAATACCTTCTTATCCTTATATATATATATATGAACGTACAGGCGAATAATCTGGCCTCGACGCCGGCGTGGCACGGCCACGCCGGCAAAATTTTACGGCGCGCCGCCGCCGGCGATTTCTATGCCGGCGCACACCTCTATTTCATACACCTTTACTCCTACAATCTTAAACCTTTAGTTCACATATATTTTTCGTTAAAATGATTGATATTTTAGCATTAACGTAACAATAAATTTACGAACGTATTTCACGATATACCTATGTCAAGGACAAGAAATGCTATTGAAAGGCTTTTTTGTTTACTGCGGCGCACGGTACATATACGTTTGCCGGCGGCGACAGCGGCTCACGTGGCCCCATGACCTCGCCCGGCTCCATCCCATAAAACATAAAACCCATAAAACAGTTCTCGATATTATGCCGAGAAGTAGATATTTTCAGACTAGAGACTATGTTGCGATGCGAACAATGGCATTCGTTGTTCCTTGTCCGAGACGACCGAAACGAACACATAACATAACCAGCAACAACAACAAGTCCTTATTAGTCTTGTCAGTCAGAAGTCGCCAGCACTAACCTTAACCCCAGATGTGTCGCAGAAATATCAACTATTTTATTTGTTTTTTACGGTTCCGTGCAATCCGTACCTCAATGTACCTCAATATGATGAAGAACTCTTACTTATATAGTCACTTCGTTGTCGGTCTGTCCGTCCGTCTGTCTAAAAATACCCTTTGTCTCTGGAACACGTGAATGTATCGAGTTGAAATTTAAACTATTTACTTAGGTACCTACCGGCGATTTTAACATAAACATGGCAATACGGTCTCCGGGTTCCCAAAGGCTGTTAATTAAACGCGATGTGGCCTTATAATTTACATCAAATCATAAAAGAACCAACTCGCGAAATTAAAACGTCCGCTACATGTATTGACTTGATATTTACAAACAAGTTAGGTACAAATTCATGCATAGTAAAAGATTACGGATTATCCGATCATAAAAGCATTATTTACAAACTAGCGAGCCGGCAACCGTGTTGTAAAAATTTTGAAAAGCAAGTTTACACCTACAAACGAAACTATAGCCAAAAAAATAAAATTGCATTCAAACAAGCATTACTAAGTACAGATTGGAATAAAATTATAATACATAACGAATTAAATCAAAATTACCAGGCTTTTAATGACTACCTAAAACAAATATTGAATAAAGAAATACCTATTTGTAAAACTAAATTACGAAAACCAAATTCTAATTCATGGATAACAACCGGGCTCAAGATAGCTTGTAAACATAAACGTGCATTAAAACGATTGGTTAATCAGTCAGGCAGTTGTACCCTAGACGGTCATTATAAATTGTATGGGAAAATACTCAAAAAATGCATAAGATCGTCAAAAAAGTTAACTTTCATAAAGAGAATGAAGTCTACAACAAATACTACTAAGACGATGTGGACCATAATTAAAGAAACCACATCCAAAACAAACCACCAGCATAAATTCGCTGACAACATAATATTAAAAAAAAAATAGGTGAATGTATTTTAGATTCGCCCGAATCGGTCGCAAATACTCTAAATGAACATTTTGCATCAGTAGGTGAGTTACCGCCGGCCGGAGCGACTGAGCGGACGCAGCCATCTGGCAGACCTGTTATCTCTCAATTATTTAACTCCCTATTCATAAGCGAAGTAACTGACCTCGAGATTCTAAAGATAATACGAAAAATTAAAAATAAAAAAGTTTTGGTATTGACAAAATTCCATCAACACTATTAAGACTATGTGCTGCTGAATTGGCCACGCCATTACGATTACTTATTAACCAATCTTTCAGCGAGGGTGTGTTTCCGGACTTATTAAAGATCGCAAAAATAAAACCCCTATTGAAACCGGGTGGCGAAAAAACAAATCCACAACATTATAGACCCATAGCACTTTTGCCAGCAATCTCAAAAGTTTTTGAGAAAGCTATGATAAACCGAGTTTATAACTTTTTTGAAAAGTTTAACGTCCTTGATAAGAACCAGTTCGGTTTTAGAAAGCGTCATTCCACTACACTAGCGGTTTACAATTATACCCAGGAAATACTAAATAATTTAGACCACAAATACTACGGTGTAGGATTACTCCTTGATATGACGAAAGCGTATGATCGTGTCTCACATAAAATTTTATTAACAAAATTAAACGGCATGGGCATTCGCGGAAACGCCTACGCGTGGTTTAAATCATATTTATAAAACCGTAGTCAATACGTACAGACTAAATATTTATGTGCGGATTCTGGGGAAGTCAAAGACGTCTCATCTAATATACGAAATATTACATGTTCTATACCCCAAGGAAGTGTTGCCGGGTGCATATTATTTCTGGCCTACATCAACGACCTGCCTAAAATATTGGATGCAACTTGTATAATGTTTGCGGATGACGTATCCATATTATTTAGTTGTACTAGCAGTGCAGAGTGCAATAAGCGTTTACAGGAAATATCTCGCGATACCCGAAACTGGCTCGACGATCATAATTTGGAAATAAATTTAAATAAGACTAAAATAATCCAATTTAAACCGGCTCAAAAAAAATCATTAGACATGGAATTACAAATTAATAACACAACCATCGAAGAAGTTACCGAATTTAATTTATTGGGAATAAAAATTGATTCCAGCTTAAATTGGAAGTCTCATATCCAAAATGTAAAAGCAAAATTATCCAGATTTGTTTATGCTCTTAGAATCCTCAAGATAAATACAAACTATGAAACGGCTTTGTCAGCATATTACGCGTACGCAAATTCATGGCTAAGATATGCAATAATACTCTGGGGGGCTAGCACGGACGCAAGTCAGCTCTTTGTGATGCAAAAAGAATGTTTACGAATCCTCACAAACACACGAATCCCAAGTAGCTGCCGAGCACTGTTTGTACAACATAAAATATTAACCTTACCAAGCATGTACATTATGGAAGCGGCTATGTTCGTAAGGAAAAATGCTAACTTATTCCCATTGCAAAAAATCACCTCAAACCGACGTAATAATAAACATCAACTTTTGCTACCAATTTCAAGACTCGCCATGTATAGAAACGGTCCGTACTGTCGATGCGCCAACATAGTAAACAAACTACCCGAACAGTTAAAACAAGAACGCGAAGATACGGTATTTAAAAGTAAACTTAAAAAGTTACTTACTGAGAAGTCATACTATAGCGTTGACGAGTTTTTAAATGACGATTCATTGTTAGAAGGGAATCTACAAGCCAGTATAGCCTATTAGTAGATAATATATATATTATATAATATGTATATATATGACGTATGATTGTCGTCCTATTTATGAAATTAAGTAATAATAATGAAAATATAGATCGTAATAATATAAAATCATAATAATAATTATTCATTTCAACTATGACTTTGACATTAATAAATAATAAATTAGGGCGATTGTGCACCACAATGAATTTTACTGTCCGGCAGACCGAGTTTTCATGGTCCGATATGGCATGAAAAAAAACGCATGATTGGCTTGTGCACTTGTCCGTCTTTTTACCGTCCGGTAGTCCGGTTTTTTACGGTTCAATTTTGTAAAATCGGACTATCGGGACGGTAAAAGTCAGTGCAATTCCGGACGCAGTGCACAAGCATTAACACGTTTTTCATAGCTGTCATCTCGGATCGGAAAAATACTGTCCGGAATGGGGAAAAGTAAAATGTCGGACAGTAAAATTACGTAGAGTGCACAAGCTACTATATACATTTAATGGAGTGGCATATCGGACCGTAAAAAACCGGACTACCGGACGGTAAAAGTCATTGTAGTGCACAAACGCCCTTAGCCTAGATTAATAATGTATAATGTTTTATATATGCGAATATGTAAGTATATTAATTCTGTATTCTCCTGACATGTTATTGTTACATTAAAATGCATAAATTATAAATTGTATAGGTATAAATAGACTAGTTTATAAGTAGGTACCTATAAGTACTAACATTATGCGCCCTACCTGGGTGTCATGTACTGACTCTAACACCTTCTGTAATGCACATGACCTTAATGTTCAATAAATGTTAAATACCTATGGTCCCTTGAAGCTGTGAAATAAACTGACAAATCCACTCTACATGAACGAAAAGAAACGGCCGTTTTGTTTCATTATTTGAAATATATACCGGAGGAAAGACTTTCGCTTACGAGTTGACATAGAAACAGTTTGCACACTTGAAACTTCGTTTATAGACTCTTTGATACTGTAGAAAAAAATAATATTTTTCTGGTTTTAAACCTTTACCTTCGTTTCATAAGGAATACAATCACAAAAGGGCATGAAGGTTTGTGTGAGATGTTAGTAATTTTCAGGTTGCAGACTTGAAACTTCACTCATAAACTCTTCGATACTATACAAGAAAATCGTATTTTGCATTTTTTTTATTGGTGCACAAATAAAAAAGGGGTTAAAAGTTAGAATGAGGGATCAATAATCTTTTAACTTGCAGATAAAAAAAATTGTTAATAGACTCTCTGGCAAGAAAATTTTCATCCCCCAAGGGATAGAAAGCGGTTGAAAGCGTGTATTCTTCGGTCTTAAATTTGGTATTTACTTTTTTTATTTTTATGTACCTACCTACTCCCGCACCATGTATAAAAAATTGGTGAGGTTACCTTAATAGTATATTACATTACAAGTGAGAAAAAATTAAGTTCGAATCTAGTGTCGATAATAGTTATTTATTATACAAGGGGGCAAAGTTGTTGTTTAACTGTCGTGCCAATGCCAATATTGAGACCTGAGCTAGCGAAAGATTCCAAAACGTAGCCACGAGCGTAGGGAGTGGTTCAAAAACTGGAATCTTGAGCATTGCGAAGCTCTCAAGTCAAGGCACGTGAGTTGAACAAACTTTGCCGCCAAGTGTAATACAACCTTTTTCCCCTCACTATCGCAAGGAAATATGATTACAAATCTCATCCAAATGTAAATTAACTTAAAAAAACTATTTAAAACTTAATGTCTAAATGTCAGCCTCTGTAGCCTAGTTGGTAGTAGTGACCCTGCCTACGAAGCTGGAGGTTCCGGGTTCGAATCCCGGCGAGGGCATTCTTTGTGTAATTATTTATCACAAATGTTTGTTCCTTGGTCGTGGCCCGTCTATGTATTTAAGTATTTATATGTATCTATCTATTATATATATCGTCGCCTGGTACCTACAACACAAGCCTTAATTGAGCTTACCGTGGGACTAGGTCGATTTGTGTAAGATGTCCCAATATATATATATAGATGTCCCAATATATACATATATTGGGACATATCAATATATACATATATATATATATTGGGACATCTTACAGCGCAGAACCGGTCATATTGGCGATTATTGGGGGAGGCCTATGTCCAGCAGTGGACGTCTTTCGGCTGAAATGATGATGATGATGATGATATATATATATTTTTTTTAAGGATTTTTTCATAATATCAATCTTTTCGGAGATAACTGCTCCAGAAGAAATAAAAGACTAATCTAACTTTTGATCCATAGGTCCAAAAAATATGAAATAAATAATGAATTAAGCTTGCTTTGGAGTAATTTAAAATAAAACTATTTCGAAAATAATCGGCCCACCCGTTTTTGATAAACTACGGAACCCTACACTGAGCATGGCCCGATATGCTCTATAGCCGGTTTTTGTATTTTGTTTGTCCCTCATTTAAAAATATTGGTAGCGGGTTAGTCTTTAAGACGCAGAAGACGCAGGTTTTTGCGATACTTAATATTTCTGCTAATCCTACCGATATATTTATTACCTACTATCCCAAGCGGCAACCTTTTTGAAAAGTTGACGGTATGTTGGCTCCAATTCTATGACATATGAACAAGTTTCATGAAATCAATTTTGATCACATTTGAAACTGTTTTATTATTTAATTATTAATTTTTCTTCGTCTTGTTTTTAGCCAAAAATAGTTTGAAGGACACCGACATGTTATTATTAAACATATTTTTATTTTATTCTGTGCTGTGAGCTGTGATATTAATACATAGTATACAACTATAGATACATACTATAATAATTATAGGTAGCTGATGATATCAAAAAAGTATGGAACATAAAGGGAATGTACTTTAAATATTGTAGATCTATAAGCTTAAAGAAGACTTTACGTTATCTTTAAAAGTTAATAATTCTGCCATCACGGAATGAAAAAAAAATGTTTCTTTATATTAATAAATAATTTAACTGCAATTTAAACAGACATTTGTTCCTAAGTATCTTTTAAAATACTAATAATACAATGCCACTTAAAAAGGCTTATTATTCTTTAGATATTATTTCGATTGGCATCATAACATAACAGAGTCTTCTTTGAGCAAGGTCTGGACAAAACGATGCCGGCTAGGCCCTCAAGCCGCCACGCCCCTAGCCGCTAGCCGCTAGCCGCTGCCCCTACCAGTCTGACCTGCCGCCATCGTTGCGCCTGCGCCTGCGTGCTCCGACATTTCGCGCACTAACTTTATTAATAACGTAAACTAAACTAACGAAGCTACAATTATTTAATTATAAAATTGCTTTAGTCATAAGTATAAAACACAATCACAATATGAGCGCCTGCCACGCCACAGTCGCGAGAAGGCGAATGCCACCATTTTGGTATATTTGATCGAACGTCGAACGCGAGACGTGACAATATACAAGGTTTTTCTTATCTCAAAACTTATTATGCCATGCCAATATAAACCTTGTGCTAATATAAATTAAGTGAACGTTGACTATTTGACGACACGCGGAGAGGAGCGCACAAAGATGCGCTTGCGGGCGACGGCGGCGCCACCGCCGCGCGCCCTGTAGGCGGGAGCTTTAGTTCTAACATTTTCCGCTCGCAGCGATATGTTAGCACTACACGTGGATGGAAAGTCCCGGCGCTATCGGCTTGAATGTTGCCAGTATTTAAAAAGATAATTAATTGTGCTATGGCTACATTGTTGCGTCCAGAAAGACCGATTAGCGTAGTAAAATTGAACATGTAATATTTTAAACATTATTTTTCGTTTATGGTTTTTTGCGCATTTGAACAAATAAAAAAAAAAACAAAAATAAAAAATGACGCTAAAGTATGTATCTAGCGAAA
>JALPQI010015288.1:0-43427 GCA_025490895.1 Thaumatotibia leucotreta
TTCCCACTTTTTTTCGGAAATTCCAATTTTAATATTACCTAAAATGTAGAGCTCCCAATGAACTATTTCTTGCTACCGTATAGTATAAATCATGAATTAATTTAAATATTATGTTCTTATAATTTACATTTTAGGTGCATTCAGACCAAACGAGCATTCGCTATTCTAACTCCCTACTCTACGAAATTCGATCGTTACACAAAACGTGATTCGTTAATTTCGTAGAGTGGGGGATAGAATAGCGAATGCTCGTTTTGTCTGAATGCACCTCATTACATTTATTCCCGTGGGTGTTGTATCTGTTGTAAGGATCAGGGATTAGAGTGTCACTGACTATTCGTTTAAAGCAGATTGATGATGCGTAGTAGCATCATCATAGCGGACAACTGCAATCGCCAACGCGCTTGCCCGGTTTGAATTAACCTCCTATTGCCTTCATATTCCATACTACTATGCTATCACGGTGTTTTAAAAAGTCAAATCCCGTGATTACATTGTATACAATTTAATCCCGGGACTGCATACACTAGTACGTACGCGTAAACAATAGGACAGGCCTATGTCCTGCAGAGGACTCGTGGAGTGAATAAGCTGATTATGCAATGTAACATATAGCTCAGTTTTTGAGTTAACCCACACATATTTTATTATTTTTCGACCTACTTTTTATTTTATTTTTAGGACAGAATTCTCTGCTTTACATAATGGCGAGGAGGCTAGAACGCACGATTTTTCTTAATTTGTCAATTTAAGGGTTAATTATAATAACACATACGAAGCTACGTGTCTTAAGATGCATTCAGACCAAACGAGCATACGCTATTCTATCCCCCACTCTACGAAATCAACGAATCACGTTTTGTGTAACGATCGAATTTCGTAGAGTAGGGGGTTAGAATAGCGAAAGCTCTTTTGGTCTGAATGCACCTTATACTTAAGCTTATTACTTCATGCAGAAATCGTTACAGTTATAGAATATTTTCTCAGCAAAACACGTTACGGGGACGCTATTAAACTTGGTCATCATACATTTCTAGTTATTAAAATATGTAAACCTGAATCACAAGTGTAATTAATTTACTGTAAGTAGGTTAGTCAGGGGTACTTTTATACAAGGTCTAATTAAGGCATGCGTGTGCAGAACATAAGTCCTAAGCTAAGTGCACACCTAATGATTTTTATTTTACTTTGCCCGACTCATGCCTAAAAAGCTTTAGAGCAATTGAATTAGATATTCACGCTGAAAAGAGGCTCATGGCCTTATAACCTGCCGATTTGGCATTGATGACTAACAGCACACAAAGATGTATGATAAGTCTATACTATAGCAATGACTATACCTGTATAGTATTGCAAGTAATGTTTTAAACATGCATTGTACCTACCCAACACAAATGTTACCTAATTGCTCTGCAGCACTCGCTTCAGCGGGCGTTCTTGGATATGGTCCAATCGAGTCCAATGCGACGGCTGTCACAAATTGTTCGAAAATCCGATCCGATATGAGGCTTTTGAGAACGGCTATTGCGATACTGATATATCAAAACACCCCAAATTTTCGCCTCCATGAATGAAACCAGGTAACTACAAGAGTGCTATTATAACTATACTATTTTCTTCTATGATTTGAGTTAAACGTACCGACGTAGATGGTTGGATCCTTTCAGTGTTTTAGTTGATAGAACGTGTAAGATGACACCGTGTCTTGTAATATGCTAAGCTTTACTTGCAGCTTACTGTACAGTACTGTAATGAATATGAATATTCACGTGTGGCGTTATTACATCAATGGCGCCGTGGCGTGTTGGGCGTGCTCACTCATAAATGCCAGACATATATGTGCGTATATAAAATAGATGCCACAAGTTGTAGGTATGCGAGTTTTCATAGTAATAGACGAGATATTATCCATGTGTTGTGTCTACTTATATCTCTGTGCACACCGGGCATACCTGTGTTTACATTACAGCGGGAGCGGCTTGATTTACGGTACCAACCGGAGGGGGACTTAAATTAGTGCTCTGTCGTATGTCACACGATATTTTATTTTGCTCCTCGCTGCATGTATACTTTTCGCTTAAAACCTTCATTCTTGTGCCGTCACAGACTATTTATAAATTTTCCTTATTTAGATTTGTTTTACGGCGCCAGTATTATGCTTCATCTTTGCTTGTACGTTTTCTTTTTAAAAACTTTTTGCAAAAACTTATGTAGAGTAATTGTCACACTGTTGCATTACATCTTGAGGAACACGCTAAGAACCAAAATAATGTGACAATTCTGTGAGAAACTGAAATATAAGTTCCATTTAATACGCGTACCAAACTAAATTTAATTATTGTGGCACGCAACGCCTATGATAATCGGATCAAATGAAGCTGGATTGAATTTGCGATAGATCATTGCTATGATAGTAATTCTCGAATATTGGATTTACTTGGATTTACAGGCTTCGAGATAAAGTAAACATAAGTATTAAGGCTAAAGGGAAACGTAATACATAGGTATAATTACTTATTTTGATTGTTTTGATTACTAAGATAGGAAAGGAATGTATAAATGTATATGTTACTCGGATACCAAGTTACCAACACAATTATTGAGTAAAACGTCTTCCGACACGATTGAAAATATAATATCCATCGGATTTTCATATTTCGCGATGCTTCATGGCTGTCGGCCATTATACTGCTCATATAGTTGCTAGTTATAATAATTACAGACAACAATACTCACTTGAAGTCGGTAATATATTTTTCTTCCTTTTTCATAGGTTTTTTAAAATAATTGCGTCGAAACTATTAGTGAGCAAGTAAAATGGTAATTAATGCATCTCATCGCATAAAGGGGCAAATATTTAATTTGAAGTAAATTATTAGGTATGTCAATTTGTCATACTTATACATAAGTATTTAACACAAGTTTCGTCAACCAAACAACGTAAGCTGCATGGACGGTTAATATTAGACGATCGATACCATCTTCTACATTTCATAACATCAACAAACTGCTGCAGAATGCTTAAAAATAACTGATTTTTGTTTTGTATGTGAAAAATTAACTTAGTCAATTATTGTTTAATAAATAAGCTCTTCGCAAGCCTATTAAAAATAGGTAATAGGAACTCATCATTTTATGTAACCCTTTCTGATATCGGATTAATACCATAAAATACTACGCTCCGTAGCGCGATGTCATATAATCTAAAACATTGCACACTGTAGTACCTATACATCAATTACACTCAAATGTATGAGATGAAAAAGCGATACGAAACTTCGTTAGAAACAAGAGACGTTGACAGGACTAATAAATCGGTGGTCAGCGTACAGTGTAGGTGTGGGACACTTCAAAGACTGGGGGTGATTCATACGCGTCCCCTGACGAGACGCAGGCCCAACTAAATGAATCTAAGTCACCACCAAAGCCAATTTACTCCTGTAACGGGATTGCCCCTGTCATTGACTAATCGGATGTATATTTATTTTCTCTCTCCTATTTAAAAGCTTTGCTCTTGTCGGTGTAGCTCAAAGCATGCTCTCCTCTTTCCTCGATCCCAACTATCCCAAGGCATCTCTTTCAGGTTTTGATACGACGTGACTTCTCACGTTCTCCTTGATTTGGTCAATGTAATTTCTCCTTGGTCTTCCTCTTCCACGGTTTCCTTCAATCTTCCCCTCCACTATGCATTTTATGAGGTTGTCATGTCGTATCAGATGGCCCAACATCCTTCCTCTTCTGTTCCTTATAATGTCCATCAATTGCCTCTTCTCCTTAACCTTGTCTAACACCTCCTCATTCGTCACTCTCTCTATTTATTTTACCTACGTTATATAATTCAATTTAGACCCGTAAGAAAATGTTTATCACTGTATTACACGGTTAATAATGATTAGACGTGTATAAAGTCCATTTTTGCGGACATGGCCACACGATGATAAACTCGTGGTGACACCGGTGACCGGTCACTGGCTCCAAACGCTCTGCACTCTCGAATTTAGCGTTCACCAAATTAACCAATTTATTTCAGTCGGACATCTGCAATCTGTATTCGTGCATGAATACGATTCAATGATTCGACAGAAATAATATGTTCCTATTGAACGAATTGATCACGTGAAATTACTGCCGCGACAAACTCGTGGTAGCGGTACCGATTCTCTTTCTCTATAGTGATCTTAACAAACATTGGGAAAAGAATATGAAAACTGCTCGCTCACAACTGTAAATACTATAAAAACTTAAGTTATACCCGTACAAGCAGGTATGCTACTTCGGCGGTACGATACAAATATCAAAGATAACATATTAAGGTGCATGCAGACCAAAAGAGTATTCGCTGTTCTATCCCTCTACTCTACGAAATTCGATCGTTACACGAAACGTGATTCGTTGATTTCGTAGAGTGGGGGATAGAACAGCGAATGCTCTTTTGGTCTGAATGCACCTTTAAGTAGTTGTATGATGTCTCGCAGAACAACGAACTTTTTTTCTTTCCTTAAGCTACATATTCGTCAGCACGTCCTTATTAGTTATTTTCATTCTGTAAAAAAATCGGATTACTAATTGTCACACCTAATCTTTTAGTACGTACAGTGTTTTCCTCAGATGATGACGCAATTGATATACTTTTTTAGGTTTAGTTGCGGTGCTTTAATTTTATTTTATGGGTTCGTGGACAATAGCTACGGTCAAGCACGTAGGACGGTGATGTAAGCGTCAATTTCCTGCAGGTTCCTGTCCTGTGTTCCAATTGCCTCATGGCGTCATTCTCGCCAGTACAAGTCTCTCTCATGTCATAGTTGACCACCGGGTCACATATACACTGGTTGATATGAAGCTAACACCTTGTAAGTATTGGGAATGCAAGACTTGGACGGTTGCGCGTGCGCCTGCTTGCTAATTATCCATCTGACGTCACTCGCGAAGAGCTTAGCTCCACTCGCCATTACCGGGGGCCTTCGCGTGGAAACGACAACGACCGCCGCTTTCTCTAGCGTGCAACAGCATCGCGGCACTGCGACCCGTTGCCAGGTCCTTCAAGGTCAATCGTTGTATCCAAAAAAACTATTCGACTCTCAATATCTGCTATCACATCTTCATCGTTTACTTTTACACAAGTGTTGGCGTTGGCACTATTATTTGTATTTCTTTTATATCTGCACTTCGTGATTGTGTTTGGTTCGTGCAGATTTTGTAAAGTGAACTGAGAATCATGGAATTCAGTGATCGCGATTGTTAAGCCAGGCGGGGCTCAGGCGCGTCGCTAAGCGTGACTCATCTTAATGGCTGCAATTATGGCAGCGAGAAGCGGCCACCGCCGGCGCAAGCGAAAGAAACGTGCCACGTGCCACTTGAGACGTAGCAAACAACTCTGAATAGGTATTTGCAAATATAGGTAAGTAAATTTTAAGACTGATGTTGAAAAGTATGTTCAACTTACAGACCTACTTGACGGCGATGTCTGCAGTAGATATTTTTCAAACTTTTCGAGCGGATGCTATAGCCGTTACAAAGGTATTCCCTATTTCTACGTGCAACAATTGAAGGTCGACTGATTGTCTTTTCGTTGCAGTTACACTCAAGACTTCAAATTGAGGAAATCTGTTTTTCCAATATCTGGCTAATCTGATTGAGGTCAACGTAGCCTTAAAAACTGGAATAAAAAATCTATTACAACGAACTTTAAGTGCTAATTACAAAAACATCTAGATTTTAACTTTTTTCTTGTTTCACGCCTTGTATTTTATTGTACAACCTTTTTTACAAGTAATAATTGCCGTAGATTATTTAATTTTAATGTTTAGCTCATATGAGATCAAAATTTGTAAATAACGATACGATTACGAGTACATATTCCTATTTAGGGACCCATACCAAAACATAAAAAACCTTACGACGCGTCATTCTGCCTATCACATCGGCAAATATCTTGGGAATTAAATAAAAACTCTAATTTGCAATAAAAATGTTGCCATATGCATATAGTCAGCAAAATCATTCCCTTAATAATACCTACCTATACTCTGTTTGGTTTGGTGTTTAAAAAAGGTAAACAATATTGCAGTATCTTTTTATTGAAAAATGCATATAAAAATCCGAACTAGGTAATGAATCAAAAACAATGTCAAATCACTGTATTTCCTTGTTGTATTATGTATATTTGCTAAAACTTATTTTCTACTCGTAGTTTTCAATAAAAAGATACTACAAGATTGTTTACCTTTTTTTAAACACCAAACCAAACAGAGTATAGTCTACCTACTAATTGTATACTGAAGTTACTTGGTATTATTGTCATATTGATTCCTCACACAGTTATCATAGAGGCTTGAATAATATTAATTTGTAACGTAAATATTTAGAACAAAAAATGTACAGATAATATTTTATTATATCGAAAAAAAAACATGACATGACTGACTCAACTTGCACGTAACCGAAGTTTTCAAAGATTATTTGCTTACTTACTAGTAATGCTGCGGCTATCGCGTTGATTGAATTTACTTAATTGCACTTCTCGAGATATCCGGCATGCTATCACTAAATGTATACTTTCACAATATAAAACGTAAACGATTAGCTACTTATGTTAAATTACTTCTTGTGGATGTAAATTAAGCTCGGTTTGTGGCCTCTTAAAAGTAAAAAAGGCCTACCTTGTTATTTTACTTTTATGAGCCAAGTACGTTAGTACTTAATTACCTTTAAGTATCTTAAGGTCCACTTGAACAATCTAGCCAGGGTTAGGCCACCAACCCGAGTTAAATCGATCAAAAATGTATGAACTTAAGCAGTTAACACCGGTTTACTTGTTTAACCCTACATCGTGCAACTGGGTCTTTAGGCTCGATTTTATTAAACTTTTATTCGAATAATAGCGCTTACTCTCATGTCTCATACAGGGTGGTCCAAACCTTGACGTCAAAAATTTTTCTTAGATTCCTCACGTCATGAGCTATCAGAATATACCCCATGTATGTTAGCCGATTTTTTTGTAGTTTTCGAGTTATGAATTTTTGAAAAATATTTTTTGAGAAATTCTGGAATGAAGAAATTTATTAATAAAAAAAAACTATTGGGTTTTTTAACTAGTTTCTTTTTGTAAAAGTATTACTATAGATAAAGCATTTACTGACAAACAAATTAGCGTCCTCACTTTGATACAAGTAGGATAAAAAAATACCAAATTCAAAATTTTACGCTAAAAACGCATTAAAATAGCATTACGTAAATAAACAAAATAAAACATATCCCAAGGATTTTTGGTAATCTGAAGACTGCCCTACTTGACTGTTGTAAGTTAGTTTAATAAGGATTTGTGATTGTATTTGTAATTTATGTGATATTATGTGAGATGAAAATAAAATTTTATTTGGTTTATTTGACACTAGTATTTCCTAAGCGTTATTTGTCGAATAAGTTTGGTGAAATCAAGCCTTAATAGCACTTCATTATTTGGGTACTTCATTAAAATAATTTTAATATGTATAAATATAATTAAACGTTTAAACTCACGTGTATTTAGTCACTACGCGCGATATGTTTCGAAGAGCCTAGGTCTCCATTATCAAGCACTGAGCCCACGTTCACGCCTCGCGACTCGCGAGCGCGACGCGTGCTCAATATTAATGCGACATTACATTACCGTTTAATTATAGATAGTTATAGTTATTTTGTCTGACGAAAGATTAAATTGTAATATGATCCAAAAAGTACAATTCTACGCTCTGACTTGGTACAACTTGTGTGTTGATCGTTTTTAAATGTCACGCGCTCCGCTCCGTGAAAGGGCCTGCTCTCCGTGCACTAAATGCCATCACGATCTCGTTTTGAACTGTTATAAAAAAACTGAAGCCCATCGCCTCTCGCCAGTTCTCAAATGCATTACAGTTAACATTATCTACGGATGTCTGTCTTCGGTTTGCGCCGTGGACCCACGGGCCCGATGAGTCAGTCATGGCTCGTGACGTCACTGTCTCGCTGTGGTGAGGTGCACACTTCTCGCCCCATTTCCTACTTTCTACTTCGCCAATGACTGCTTGCGTTGGCAATTCGCCACCACAACTCCTATAATTCTCAAACCCACGCAAGATGATTATAATAATCGCTAAGTGGCTGCCGCTGACACCTTTGAAACCACTCGTCATGGCTTGGGAACTTAACCGAGTGAAATAAGTGTTTATCTGAAAACCTTCCAAGTAATTAAATTTAACCCCTGACCCTTCCGATCCTTCGATAACGGACTCCCGTCACATATTGAATAAGCCATAAGCCCATAACGCCCTCAATACTCCCGATGATTGCAGTTCCGATTTCGACACAGCCAGCGCAACAATATAATTGTACGAAACAATGGTCCGCTAAATAATGTTCTTTGTTCACCGAAATGGAACCAGATTTCAGAATGTATCAATTTGGAGCTCCTACGTGTAAACGTCGTGAACCCACATGGCGTTTTGAAATATCTAATCTGTCAAACTATTGACATTCTACTGAACGTTTCTCATTAGCATTTGCTAATGGCGATAGCGGGTTGGTTCAATTTTAGAGTTGAAACGTGGGTATTTACCCAGCCTACCAAAATCTACACGTAAATGAAACCTACTCGGTTTGTACACTTTGTACTACACCCTTACTTCTTATTTGAAATAAATAAGCAATCATGTAATTTATAAGAATGAAATGCCCGTATTTACGTTTTCAAATATGTAATTAAGGGCTTAATGAAAACAAAAATCACTATGGTTTCCATTGTGCTTTGTGCTACGAAATTACTCATAAAAACTAATATAGGTAGTTGTTTATTCATTTTCCTTATTTCATGTCTTGCATCACCTACTGTTTTTTTTACTGGTTGCATTGTTTCATTGCCCAAAGGTTGTCTGGAAGAGATCGCTCTTTAGCGATAAGACCGCCTGTTGTGTTACCTCTACTTTTAAGATTCGACTTTTTTGTTATCTTCTTTTTTATGTTACGAGGTGTGCAATAAAGAGTATTGTATTGTATTGTATAGTTACACTCGTTTGTGTAACGAATGGGTGAATTTCAATGAAACCCCCAACGAGTGAATTTCAATTAAACCCTTTAACTATGTTTTTTTTGCAATCGATAATCCATAGCTCGGTCAATATCGGGTATGTACATATTGTACATTCTATAAATAATAAATAAAATAAATAGATATCTTCGGACATCTTACACAAATCAACCTAGTCCCACGGTAAGCTCAATTAAGGCTTGTGATGTGGGTACTAGGTGACGATATTTATAATAGATAGATACATATAGATACTTAAATACATAGACAGCCATGACCAAGGAACAAATATTTGTGATAAATAAATACACAAATAATGCCCTCGCCGGGATTCGAACCCGGAACCTCCAGCTACTGTGAACCTAATAAATATATCTCGTCGGGCATTTACCCGGTTAGTTACACATCCCTAGTTAAAATGGTCATTTAATTTAAAGCGTATCGGGAAAGAGGTATCTGCGAAGTAATCGTGTCGCTCGTTACTGCTACCCCGTCCTACGGCAAAAAGTCGTATGTTAGTACAGGAACGAATGGATATAGGACTTGAGTCAGCGTATTGCATCCCCCGGTGGTAACTCACGTCCGCCCACGGCAACGGCGCTCCGCGACTCCCGATAAACCATGTAGGCCCTCTGAAGCCTCCTCTGCGGTTCTTGCAATCAGCATTGATTGCATGTTAAATTGCTTCTACATAAATAATTTAGATTAGCTTCGAATATTACGTCTGGCTAGCGGAGTAGCGGTATTCTCCATATCGTATCAATATATCGTTCAGAACATAATTGTCTATTTATTGGAGACCGTTAATTATGGAGATTCAAACCTATATGGACAAGAATAATAAGTTTTAAAATTCAGATCATTTATGCAACGGGCATAGTAAAAGTAAAAGATGTAGATGCACACAAAAAATTTACAAAAAATATTTTATACACGAGTGGGTATATTAATAATTATATAATATAATATATAATATAAGTAAGTACGTATATTAAAAAAAGTATTTGCCATTATAATACAATTTTGATTTAAAAGTCATTAGTGACCTATTACTCCCGTTATCAATCGTAATACTGTATTATATTATCGCACATTTGCATGTACACATTAAGCGAAATGTATTCTTCCTTACCCTGCATTGCCTGCGCTCGTTCAAGTTATCTGAATGAAACAATATGCATAATATTGACTTCCAGTTACACTACTATTATGAACAATTTTACCTATCTCTGATGTTTCAAAATGGGTTCATCGCCTATTAATAGTCGAAGGCAATAGTCTGTTCAGATACAAGTATAGGAGTGCAGAAAAGCACGGATATAAATAGAAGGGCATGAGTTGCATGACCCAAACAGGTTCCCGAGTAAGGTGCCCACGCACACCAATCCCGTGACCCCGCACCCTCTGACTCATCGCTGACTGCTACCGCAATTTCTGTACATTATCACTTTAGAAGAAAGGTTCCCAAACTTATATGACCGCCCTGTAATGCAGGTTACATTCAACGCCCAAATCGTCGGCTTCGTTTTCTCTATTCAAATATTGTTTGACTACCATCAAATTGCAAATATATCAAATGTACCTTACCTTACCTTGCTTACACGCAGGCATCCTATGTTGCTTTGCCTTTACCTACCTATATTATCCACTATACATACTTACTTTTCAGATATTTCAAAACTCATAGATAAATTCAAACAGAAACTACGCTTTTAAAGTATTTTCTATTGTAGGCAGTATATTCTATTCCTTGTCCATTTGACATTTATTTCACTAATGCCTCATTTGATTCATGTTGCAGATTGATGAAAGAAAAAGTTACATGAACTATACATACTGGACATATTCGCATGTTTTAAATTTAAAACGAGTGCGCACCCTGCTGTAGCCTCCTACTGGAATATGGCTTTATAAAGCCGTGACATCACTTGCCGCGTATCGATCCGAACACAGAATTTAAAAATATTCAAATGACACATGGGGTATCGCGCCCGCTGTCACAGATATAATTGCGATTCGACTCCACAATATTGTAGTTAGACAGCCCATTGAAAGTGAATTGGTGTAGATAGACGTCTTGTATAATCTGCATGCGACAGGCGTCCCCGAGGCGGGCGGCCGCGGCGCAGTCGTCCGTGAGTCTTGCGGTCTTTTTGCATTGTCCGTATTTATACGCGAGTGCAAGCAAGAAACGAGGCACGCTCCACTTGCTCAGCCCTCCCCAGCAGGTAGCACTATTTATTTACATAGATGGTATCCAAACATCGCGTTCGCGGCGTAGATGTGCTCATTGTACCTGTTTAATGTCGCGCGAACATTTCCCACTTGAAGATTGACGTCCCGTGAAGAGTTCTGAAGATTGAAAGGCATCTTGGTTCCCAACAAGGCTATGATTTCTCAGTTTTAACATGACCAGTCGGGCAGCTTTCGGCAGAAAGTTTTTGCCTGGAAAACCTTACGTACCGGTTCCGTAATCCAACCCCAGTATGTGCTGTATCGATTCAATACATGTAATTTGTTCTTACTATGTACTGATTTATGGGTGACGCCGTGCAGATTTACTGTGTATCTCTGATTCAGAAGGTTATAAAAGGCGAAATGTTTTAATTTAAAATTAGACACACTGGAATTCATTTGGGAACATTATGGAAGTTCTTTCAACTTTCCTGCTACATCGTAAAAAGCTGTTTATAAAACGATTTTATTTACTTTAACATATGCTAATAATGCCATAATGGTAATTACTCTTCTGCCTTAGGTACTTGAATTTCTTTAGTAAATGAAAGTATTTAATGACATTTTTAAGGTTATTGGTGGTAGGTATGCACTGTTATCATGCTATGCTAATAGAGATTGTAGACATAAGTAGTTACGAGTATGAGTATACGCCATGTTTTAAGTAACTATACATATATCACTGCAATATGTGTTTTGAGGTTTCAGAACCAGTACTGATTCCATAAACTTATTTCCACGTTTTTTTGTGTCGGTTTTTAACATTCTACAAGAATGAAAATACTGTCAAAGTCACAACTAAAAGTATATTGTACATCACTACCAGTCATGTTTTTTATCGTTTCTACTTCCTATCCAATATTAGGTTATGTAGGTATTTGCAGTCTCTAAGTAGTGCATAAGTAAGTAGAACGTCTCCTGAAACTGACCCAGCTATTGTGCTGTATATCGCGCAGTACGTAAACTTTCTTCGAAATTTCATAATTAATTTAGGTCAAATTTCCTTTCACAATTTTATAACGAATAAATCGAAAATCTTGGTATTTTTTGTACGTACAGGCTTAATTAAACAGCGTAATATATTCGCAGCATTAATGTAAATTGAAAACCGTAGTGGAGCATGTTTTAGATGGCTATCTTATCTCTCCTTTTTTGGTTAAAAATGAAGTAAAATGATGATATGTAAATCGAAGCTGGAGCATTGGCCCGCGATGACACGCGCAGTGCAAGTTATGCTCAGTATAATCTTGTCGCTAACTGCGTTTCTCGCGAAATGTCCACAAATAACCTCCCCACACGACGATTTCGATAATTCTGTCAGTGCACTTCGAATGCAGCCGCAGCTGGAGATGCAAATATGCTATTTTATCATGTGGCTTGGAACCGGCTCTTCGGCCGATGCAGGGCGCGTCTAATCTGTGCTGACAACGTGTTGGCGTTAAACGCATTATTTATGTCTGCCATTATGAGATGAGGCATAACTATTGATGGATTCTTTCCTACGCGTGTAACATTTTTTTTTAGATAATGCTTGGTATTCGCAATACCAAGCATTATCTAAAACCTATAACTGACCACCGATTTCAACGACAAATGGGACTGAATCGCTAAACTTACGTTTAATGTTATCCTGACGTTTCGGGCATGATGTTACACCCATGGTCACAGATAGACTCTTACGCGAGACAAGTTTAAATCAATATACCTATAACATACTCTTTATTTCTAGAACATTATAATATAATTCAGTGTTAAGGGGATCCAAAGGAGTTTCGAAAATATGAAATACTTATAGGTACGACAGTAAAATGGAAACATCAAAAGGTTCTTTGAATTGTGAATGTTATTGCAGCACGTCACTATGTATGACGGGACTTTCTTTTGAAACCCAATCGTTATGAGCCGTATAAAGTTACAATTAACTTTCAGTTGAATTATATTGAGTTAGATCATGCAACTCAATATCTTTATCATCCACCGAGACTAACTGAAATAAAATTGCATGTGTAAAACACTTTAAAGAATCAACGTATTAAGCGAAGTTTTGTTAAACTTATTAACGATCCATTTGTCATTTAATACGATAACTTTGTAGACTGTAGAGTCTATTTGACAACTAAAAAACTTTAAAATCTAATTCAACGTACAGAGCTTCATCAATTTGAACACAGTAAGGTACTCGTGCCCATGAAAATAAAAGCCATCATTCATTTCATAATTATTTTCTATTAATGCATTTTTTTCTTACTGGTTGCTTACTTAACCTTTTGTTAAACGCTGACCTGAATAGCGTAATGTGAAGGTGTTTATTTTGATTTCTTTAGACCTCGGCCTCGAACACGCATTACGTCGAGTTTCGTGGTTCGTGCATCACGCAGTAAAATTGGACCTTATAATTTTTATAAATCAAGCTTGGTTCGAGACGTAGAATTTGAGATTGCATTTGTTCTGTTACTCGCACCGTTATACGGGATTGGCTGATTGAATCATCCCGGCGCCGGCGTCGGCGTAATAGCCTACAGGCAATGTTATCAAAGCATTCGCGAATTCTCACGCCTCTTGTAAGTGAGAATGTTGCTGCTCTCAATATGATATATATCTAGTTACCTATAACATGAAACCAAAACATTTATGCATGAAACTTTATAAAATGTTGAATGAATGTTGTTTTAGATAGTATTATTCAATTGTTTAAGCATTATTTAAAAGATAAGAAAGAAAAAAGTTAGAGTAACTATCATAAAAAACGTCACAGTCATTGGTCAAAAAAGATGCTAATGTCCAGTTGCAATCAGTACAAGTTGTTGAAACAAACTGCTGTTACTATATATATATTTAAAATGCATGAACGCACAAGAATGCTAATCATCATTAATCAAACCTGCTTTATTTTGGATCATCTAATTTAAAGCAATAATCGTATACATATAGGAACACGCCCACACATTTGATTGTAGCATAAGATCTGTATCTTCAGTGTCGAAATGCGGAACGTGAATCATTTCTAAGTTGCATTAATAAATAAATTGCCTCCGGCAACAGTATGTTGCTCAATTTCATGTGGCTACTAAGGATACCCTAAATGTTTTAAAGTCATTTCGTTGCGGTTCATTATACATGAAAGGTTCACTGGTCCGTGAAGAAAATTATCGAAGTGGTTACAAATCGGACACTGATTAACCTGTCCTCCTTAGTTTATATACTAGGTAGTCTTCTTATCTGAAACGATCAAAGAAGCGTGTGAGCATCTGTTAATGGTAATCACCGAAATGTTGTTTGCATATGATATGGTTCCGCTTTATAGCTCCTCAAACAATACGTAGTGGAAGTAATGGTGTGAAACTCGCTTCAGGAGTGTTATTAATCGTGTCGATTGTAAACAAGCCCGTATGTGCCGGCTGGTGAGTCAGACAATCGCGATGTGGGCCGATGGCATTGTGAAGGAACTGCGGAGGCCGAGATGCGCTAGGCTGCAGGGTGCTGGCCGTACACTTTGCTTCGAGCGTTAGAGTTGAAGGAACCAGCGTAACTGTGAGCTCAAGACATAACGTCATCCGCAGTCTGAGAGTATTATTAATGCTGGTCGATATGAGACGTAATCTCGAAGGCTTTCTGTACGGAATAGCTGCCCTGCATTGTACAATTGTATGTAAAGGAGGCGAAGGCGCTGGCGCGGGCGCAGGCGCCGTCGCCGCCGCCGCCGACGCTCTCAATATCCTTGAGAAAGCGCGAAACCGTTGTTGGGCGCTGACCGACTTACCAAATTCAATGAACCCGATGCGTTTCACAATTATACGATTCATTACAGCTACGAGTACTTCCATCCTACACTTAACACAAACGTCTGGGCACAAACAAAACATTGTTGCTTAAAAACTAATTGTTGCTCAGGTCTCTTACTCTCACGAAATGTCGTGAGGAAGAGTTCTTGTTTGAATGATTCACGACCTGATAACATTTACGTGAGCAGATTTTGACAAACTACTATTGCGAATTAATCATTAGGTACTTTCATGGTCTAGTTTTTAAACGAATAAGGATTAATCTTACACAAATACGTAACGTAAGCAGTCCCACAGTGGGCTCAATAAAAATTGTGTGGGGTGTGGAGTGTGGATACTAAGCGACGTAGTTCCCAGCAGAGCTTTTGCAACCAATCATTGCATAAAAGGTTCTAGGATCGTTCCATGTGCCTTATTATTTTGCAAAGAATTGTTAGAAATACTGCTCGAAAATGAATGCGTGGCAAATACCTGCTAATACGAATATAGCCAATTAATTCTCACCGCATCTAATCTTCAGTGCGAGACATGCACTACAATACCCTTGACCTGCCGTGGGAGGGAGGCGCACGTATTTTTAACTTCTCAGGTCAACAACCGCGAATCCGCACACTGAAAAAAATAATTTGTTAATGGTAACCGAACTTTCGTCAACCTGTAACTTAAAAAAAGTGACGAGCGAAGTAAGGCAATATCTTACCAAAATCAGTTCGGTTAATTTTCTACTAAACAATTGATGTTGCGTATTGCTAAACAATATTAGTTATATCGTGTGAAAACTGTCTGTTGTATATTACCATAAGTTCAGTTATATTTAGTTTACAATTCAGTTATTGTAGACGTGCTGTATGTTGATAACAAATTTACTGTTTGTCAAAATCTTACTGAATTCACAACTTACTTTAATCAAATTTTCTGCTACGCCTAAACCAACTGGCTCAGTAATGTTTAACATGACTTTTTTGTTACCTATAACCAATTTAGAGTATTATTTTAAGCAATTTGTTTCATTATATTTAACCAAATTATTTGCCTGCATGTAACCAAACGAATAGGTTATACACGACAAAAATACGTTGTTCATATACAGCCAAATGTTTAAATTATTTTGACCAAATAGTTTGCCTACTTCTAACCAAATGAATAGGTTATATATACATGACAAAAATACGTGGTTCATATACAGACAAATATCAAATGAGTTGTAAATAGGGCTCACTGCCTGTATAAAATCCAGTACGTCTCATCGTCACCTTTCTTATCCCCTGGGTGATGAGACGTACTGGATTTTATACAGGCAGTGAGCCCTATTTACAACTCATTTAACTACAAGTAGGGTGTATAAGCCACATCGATGATTAACCAAAAATAAGTAACACTAAACGAGCATTTTAATTAACTTTATTAATTGTAATAATAGAAACATTCAAATAATAGAAACATTCATAGTAATTTATAAGAACGGTATAGTAATCAAAATAATCAATCAATCAATAATACAATCGCGAGCAACAGTACTTTTTGCATCACTTTATAGGTTTTCATTGCACAGAGTATCTTTGTAAACCAATTTATTTTTCTAAATTATTTTACGAGTAATTCCATTATTTTGCTTGATACATTAGCTTCAGAGTCTCTTTGATTACAAGGAAAATGAAGAAATTAAAATTATTTGGTTTACAAAGACATGACATGTTTTGAAATGTCCTTATGTAACCTTCTAATCCCCATTCCCGAAGGTAGTCTCCAAGGGTGTCTGCTGGTGGAGGTACAACTTCCATTTTGGAATATTCAAGTAACTTGACATACATATGTCATACGCAACGCAAAAAAAGCGTTTGGTTATTTCTATGCTAAGTATTGTCTATATAATGAAGTACGTTTGGTTACACATTGTATTTTATTTGGTTAGATAAAGCGAATGGTCTGCTAGAGTAGCAAACCCGTATTTGGTTTTACTCTACTAGACAAAACTGGTTATATGTAACAAAACTATGTATTATAATAGCAAATCATTGTTGAGTTAAATCTAAACAATTTTATGTTATGGATAATAACATCGTCTTTGTTAGAAGCTAGGACTTGGTTTTTGTTGCATATTGTCAATGCTTACTCTTAAATTAGACCAAGCGGTTTATTTACATGTGAACACTTGAATTTGTTTACTGTTTTAATGTAAGACGTATACAAGCATTTATTTACGAATAGCCCAACTTAGAATAACATTATCCGTTTGGTTTTTAATACGCAAACCTGTTTGTTAATAGAAATTAACTTTAGTAACGCCATACCGAATTATGGTTAATGATGAAATAGCCAAAGTAGTTCAGTTAAATATTTTTTTCAGTGCAGCCTTGCAACTTGTGTTGTGATTCGATAACGACCGCGAGGAACATCTATTATGACTTTATGACTTGCCATTTTTATTACTATTAAAACAATAAAAAAAACAGAACAACACAGTATGACCAGCGTTCGTCAGTTTCAATACAAACGATGAACTATTTGCAAGCGTCGTTATTCTGATTGCGTCCCATCTACAATTCAAATTTAATCTCGATGTTTACGCAGCTGACGACTGCTTAATATTGTTCAATTTGTGTAATTTTGAATTCAGTGGGTACGTGCTGCGTTTTGTGGGCTTGCATAGGTATATATAGGTATAAAATAAGTAGGAGATGGCTTACATAAGGTTTAAGATACAGCTGTAGGTACGGAAGTACATTACCTATACCTGTGCAGTTTTCATAAATCTGTTACCTACTAATAGTACATTGTGCATCTAGGGAGGTAAGTAATAACTAACAAGACTGTTGGAAGCCCGACGCCGTGGGCGAAGGGCTTTTAATGACTCGAGTTAGTATTTCGCTTACCGACCGTTATACATACAATGTTTTTCACCACACTTGCGAGAAAAAAAAATAGTTTTAAGACAAAGTATTATTAAAATGACGTACTAACATTTCTATTACTCCCTAGGGGATTTCACTTATCTATTACTCCAGCGACGCACGCAAGCAATGGCGCGATTAGACAGCAAGTGTGATGAAAAAATAATGAATTTACATTAATAGTATAATGTTCAGTTTGCGTAGATTAATAACATTCAGCAAGTTTTAGGTATATTTTTTCATAAACCTAATATTCCTAAAGCTTAACTTTTACTAAATCAAAAGATACTTATTATTATAACATTGGTACTTAACCCTTAATAAGGCATCAGTCACACCTAAATTTCATTGACTTTGACACTAATTAAATGACAGAATAAGTTTCAAAATGAGGTGGTAAATATATTACCATTGCCCTATTAAGGGTTAATGTATACGAATCAAAATATACGATTACATAATATGACGTTTTACAGCTTAGTGTAACTTTTTCTTGACAAATATAATATTGCAGGGCATTTTCTTGACAAATAGAATGTCAATAGCGTAAGATTATAATCTTAAATAAGTTAGTAGATACACATATCAAAGATAAAACCTAGTCCATCGGAAAGGTAGGAATCGAATCCTTCCCAAACATTTCGGCTAGGTCTAGGTATAGCCCTTTCAACAGTTTCAACAATATTGTTTATTACAAATTAAATATGCAAATAATCAATTTCACGACATGGCCCTTCCATCGCTGTCGTCATGTCGTGTAACCAGGTACGAATAAAGCGAACCGTTCATTCTTTGATGAGAGCTAATCAAGAATCAATCAGCTAACTCGATAACGTAGTCGCATGCTCGGAAATTGCGATTGATTGGCCCGCAGCCGAGGCAGGACGCAAATGAAGTGCCGTGCAGGAGTCCGATCTCGATGCAATTACCGTGCCGCCCCGTCCGAGCTGAGACAACCAAACCAAACACCACTCGAACTACTATTTTTGTATAGTACTACTACTAATGATGTCACACCACGTATAAAAAAACTTTTCTTCTCTAATGGATCAACATATAACATTTAATCTCTGCTAGGACGGAAAAAGTGGTATAATTCGGGAAATATTATTTGACCGACTGTTAACTTACTTACGACCTTTTGTTTTGCCTTAACACTTAATCAGCAGTCTAGCACTTTTCTATTGTTAATGATGCAAAACAAAAGGTCGTAAGTAAGATAAGAATCGGTCAAATAATATTTCCAGAACTATACGTGCTACGCTCCATCTGCTCCAAGGTCATTACTTTACTCACTAGTGATTGAAATGCGTTTTTACCCGCTCTTATGAAAGGATAAACGAGCGCTTTACGAGCTAGTGAGGGGAAATAGTTATTTGTTGTACAAGGGAGGAAAGTGGTTGTTTAATCATCGTGCCAATATTGAGACCCGAGCTAGCGAGAGATTTCATAGTTTAACCACGAGCGAAGTGAGTGGTTTATAAATGGAATCTCGAGCGTTGCGAGGGTTTCAAGGCACGATAATTAAACAAACTTTGCTCCCATGTGCAACACAACATTTTTCCCCACACTAAAGCGAGGAAGCAGCTACGAACGTGTAAAAAAACATCAATGCAACAAATCAGTCTTTATTAAATAACTTAGAGTATTTAAAAATGTGCTAGCCTTAAGTCCAGAATATGCCAAAAAATAGGCAGAACTCTTAATTTGGTAAATGACTAGGTCTATGTGACTAGATTTTTTTTATAATTACAATAAAACCTACCTACATTAATTAAATTGTCAAAATGTCTATGATGTTTAAGTGTAAAATCTGTATCCGGCAACTAAAACATCAATAATTTAAAAAAATGTGTGAGGTAGACTTAAATTGCCTACTTTTTGGTAAGATATTACATAGGAAACTTCCTTACAAAACTGTACACTCGAGTATTTTTTTATAAGTTGGCAACATTGGCGTACAAGACGTCAGTGTTAGCGGGTTGCGTTCTGAATGTAAAAGTATACTATCTGGTTTTTGTCCAATATGATAAGATTTTGCGATAGGTTTTTATGAAATACTAAATATCTAATTTATTATCTTGAATAAATGAAATAATCTGGTGTATGATAAAATTTTCATGGTGTCCCTCAAAAATTAATCAGCGAATCATAGCCATATCTGCGTTTGACGTTCCATGGTTTTGAACGTGTCACGGTTCATCTGTCAATTTACTTCCTTCACAAGTGATTAAAATGCAACTTCCCTCACTGAAATTAGTGAGGGAAGTAGGTGTTTCCGAGCTAGTGTGGGGAAAATAATATTATATTAGGTATTCAACGCCGCTTGCAACTCCTAGATAAAAAGTGTTTAAGGAAATTACCTTTAGTAGTAAAGATAAGATCTAAAACTCTATTTAGCGCTAATTCTAGTGATTTACACTATCTTTTATGAAGGCGTGGGTTTATTTATATTAGATAGAGGATATTAGAGAAATCTTAATAGGCAATAATCTGCCAATCTTCTAGCAATCAAATCGGTGCTTTCCGACAATTTCATAGCCAATATTGCACATTTATACATTCAGACTGGCATATAACACTGTAGAACCACTCCACCTGGCTGCACCACCCTCACAAAATAAAGTATTTTCGCCGGTCCTCGCCCACTCGACACGGGTTTTGCATTAGCAACCGGTAACCCGCCACATTTATTGCATTGCTTTCTGTCAATATCCTCAGGCTAATCTCGTATCAGGACCTCGTTCTGCCTACGTATCCAGTGTCCACTTCATTATATTCTTGCATTGCTGCGAATTTAATTATTATTCATAGGAAGACGTAAATACGTGAGAGCTCGTTAGGATGTACGTACAATTCACACCCGAGAACTCGGCATGAATCATGTATTGTGTTGTGTGCCTGTGGACAGAAACGGCTACAGAGTTGTTAGGTATAATTATCGTGTTAGGTGTAGTTTAGGTTCGTCTGGCGAGCGAGGTCTGCGGCCGCGGTTCGTGATTTTCCTCCACGTCGGGTGTGTTTTCACCTCGTCTGACTCGACCTCGCGTTCTGACCCATCGCGTGTTACTTTATTGAACTCGCATTGAAATAACAAAGACTAACTAACAAAACAAAAGAACATGCTATCGATCTTTACTGCTCGATAAGATAAGGTATAACTAAAACTGCATCTACTATACATGTATGTATACTATGACACATTTGCAACAAGTTTAATATAGATAACGAATGATAATGGCTCAACGAACGCAATGAGGGTTTTCGATAATTTTTCTGCCACCAGGCGGCGCTTCGTACGCACCTGGTCTCGACAACTGTCAGATTCATACTATTCATAGGCACCTGGGCCTAAAATATTGAAATTCTATTTTATTTGGAAGAGAATTGATTTAGTAATGGATTACGACTATTACACGGTCATCGAACTGAAGACGGAGCTATGAAACAGGCGCACAAAGTCACTGGTATTAAAAATAATTACTTTAACTTTGTTAATTTCATGAGAATTGACTTGGAACTATTTTATTTATTTACTTTAGGTAACAATATGCCTAAAGTAATGGTTTTCAGAATAAATAAACCTATAAATATGTTGAAAATTAAATGCGCGTATTTATTTTGACAGTTCGTTAAACGGTCGGCTCAGTGCTGCCATCTCACCTCCCCATAGCGGCAGAAAAAGTATCAAAAACCCTCATTTCTCCCCCAGATTCGCGGAAAATATCGCCGTTTTATCGCGACATTTATGGTTTCATATTTATACTCTGATAATCAAGTGAAATGGTAATGTCTTCCTTTTCTTTATGCGATGTTCATCGAGCATTCTCTCAGTTTATGTATACTGCACGATCGTTTAGTCATCGCCTTTGGCTATTAATCAATGTGGGATGTCTGCTATACTCCATATTGGCCGGGTTGCCGGGCAAGTGGCACTTGTTGCGTGGGATCCAGGCTTTTGCATATAAATGCGACGCGCGCGGCGCGCGTGATTTGCTGCACGAAAACGACAACGGCTAGCTAAAGAAATGATTTATATGACTTTAAATACATGCACAATAAACATTTCTTCTGAATTATCGCATGTCTGAGAAATATTAACCTGTTATCAAGACATAAAATACAATTCGTTTCGATTAGAATGCAGTTATTTTTTCTACAACTCTAAAATTATTCAGGCAATACATATTACGGGTGATATACATTTGTCAAATTCATAAGTGCCTTGCGTAACATTTACCACGTTGTCTGTTATGTGTTAAATGCTGAAATTTAGGTCGTTTGCCGAGTAAATGGATGTTGATTCGCGTTTCCCCTATGAGGCACTAAAACTGGAACAATTCAGAATTCCGAGCTCCCTCGTTGCATTGTATAAATTCCGCCGTGGGAAGGATAATTGCAGTAGATAAAAACGTAAGGTTTTTAGACTCGTAATACCGTCCTAACTTGTTTATTAATTTACACAATTATTTTGCTTGGTATATTCATAAAAAAATATCTGATATAATTAGCTAAATAATATTTCGTAAAAAAACAGCTGGGCATACCTAATAATCGGGTTATTTACATAAGTTTTTTCTGCAGATAATATTTCAACAGATGCGCTGTTTATAATATATTAAGTGTTTAATTCAATGTTTTTCATTAACGGTTCGCTGAGAATTATCTGCGGCGTTCTTCCTTATTCACAATTAATACAACTGCAGCAAATTCCGCGCAAGCGCAATGGTGCGACATGGACAGTCGAACAGGCGGACTTCCAATTCCAATTACTGGGTTCCAATAGAATCGAGCGGGTGCTGCGAGCGTTAATTACAGGGACTCCCGGCTGTGCACGCTTGCGTTCACTCTTTCGAACCGACCGCCGAGCTGCCTGTGTATTCCCATATGTAAGGCGAGCATGTTTGACTCGAACTCCATAAAACCAGTTCAAATCGATCACGAGATCTGCAAGGAAAATGTTTAATCTGAGAGCTTTTATACAGGGTTGCTTGAACTATCGATTCGCCCGCTCTCGGTTGTTGATTGAATAAAACTCTTTCGAACCAATTACGCGACTGATGAACGCCGAGCGTGCACAAAAGTTGACGCACAATTCCATTACGCCTCGCCGTACGCTTGTTAGTGGTAATATGTAGTGGGACCTAGCATTCGATGTTGAAGAATTAAGTCAGGAATCAAATTAATGCCAAAGTAAAACCTTAGAGAAATAAGTATTTAGGTAAATAAATAAATAAAAAAAAAATATCTTGGGACATCTTACACAAATCAACTTAGTCCCACGGTAAGCTCAATTAAGGCTTGTGTTGTGAGTACCAAGCGACGATATATATAATAGATACATACATATAGATACTTAAATACATAGACAGCCACGACCAAGGAACAAATATTTGTGTTAAATAAATACACAAATAATGCTCTCGCCGGGATTCGAACCCGGAACCTCCAGGTTCGTAGGCAGGGCCACAACCAACTAGGCTACGGAGGCTTTTAAATAATACTGTGTTAGGTAATACTTTTATACATAGAGTGCTCAAGTACATAGGTAATAGCCTACTTAACAATTTGACATATTACAGATATCGCGTTAGTATGATTAACATAGATTAAACTCTGACTAATCAACGCAAAAGACTACTTGATTGACAGATTTTGCATCATTAAGTTTATAATTTATCAAAAATTACCAGAAAGCTAGCTACAAACGTATTATTATTAATTACATAGTCGTGTATAACTTTAACACTATGATTTTAAATACATAATAACAAATATTCTAATATTCTTACATACCTACTTAAATCGACCTAGTCCCACGGACTGTTCTCTGGTAAAACAACGTACAACGAACCATTCTCAAAAACAAAACATTATAGATTCATTTACTTCTAAGCTTTTTAATCATCTGTTCCTGTGTTTAAAAATAGTTGATGCCGATGATATATTTTTGAATAATACGACATGTTTTCACAGCCACTAAAGTGTTTTTTGTTGTTTTCGTCTCCTTATGGGTTTCATGTCCCTTGACTCGTCACATCTGTCGGTATAATTATTTGGATTTGATCTATAAATGTGTTGTTCTCAGTTGCTAATGGAACGCTAGTTGTCTTTGCCGCCATCACGGCTTGGCTTGGAAAGCTTCGTGTATAGATAACTTTAATTAACACTTCAACTAAGTGGAGATAGCAATGAATTCTGCATATCAGCGCTCCGCTATAACGTTTATTAAATGGGTATGATGCATCGGTTTTGCAGCTGTTGGAGTGTTGGATTAATATATTTTGCAGATACACTGAGTGGTTTGCAACATTACTTCTTTATTGGCGGTTTTAGGTATGTACATGGTACATGTACAGCTAGATGCGTTGTTGTATGGTATCGAAATGCATTCGTTTATTCCGTCTTGAACAAAATTTTATATTTTTTTAGAAATTTAGATACACCTTTAGATTACATACATACATCATCAGCCTATCTCAGTCCACTGCTGGACGTAGGCCTCTCCTATCAAACCTGCGTATAGACGCATTTGGAAGTAAATGTCCATAATCGCCACGCTGGGCAAGCGGATTGGCGATCGCAGTAATGTGTCCCCTATAATGACGCTGCTGCCCATCATCAATGAGTAGTCAATGACACTTCAATCAAAGAGTAGTCAATGACACTTCAATCCCTTAATCGACTCTTACGACACCCGCGGGAAGAGTTGGGGTGGTGACAAAGTGTATTCTTGCTGCCGTCACCACACGGACAAACGTTTAGATTACGACTTCCTAATAACAGCTAGATAAGTTTTTACCTTTTCGTCGTCGTGGCAAAGAAGTAATAAAGTATTATCTATTAGTCTATTACTAAAAGTAAGACGATGTAACAAGCAGAAAAACTCATTTCCAACAAATATGATGAACGTTTACCTAATCCGATAACAATATGAAAAAAAATAATGCTTTTTTGAATGGAATATTGATTATAATTTTTGTTAGAACCAAAGGCTATACTGTTTTCTGTTAACTTAAATATATAGGTCACATTTACATTAGCAAATACACCCTGCAAGTATAAAGGTACAGTTAGACCGCAGCGGCGGTGTCGGGTGTGATCCTTGCACAATGCCCGCACATTCCGTACGCGCCGCACGCATGCTCCATTCCATTATAAGTCGGACGCAATGGAATTCTGTAATTTGATCTAATCAAATATGGTACTTCTTTATAATCTAAAATAGTACATTACGACACAAGTGCAAAAAACGTAAAATTCGAAATTTCGAAACGAATGGCGATGTTTTAAAACACGACCGAAGGGAGTATTTTAAATCGACACGAGTTACAAGTTTCCTTTTTGCACGTGTCTCGTACGACGTTTTTTACTACCTACAGACGGCCCTCCGAAGTTTTGGACCTGACGTAAAATGACCCACTTCTCGCACTAAAGCCTAAAAAAGAAACCATCTGTACTAAAAAAACAATTACAGTTGCAGACGTTTCTGCCACAACCTAAGCAACAGAGATAGCTTATGAAAAGTAATACGTTTTTCCACCATTCGCAAAATCAATCTAAGAATTACTTTTTTCTGTGTCTGACAGACCGACAGACATCGGTTATACATGTAATCGGATTGTGGTACGGGAGACCGGGAAAAGAAAAACAGAAACCTACTGTTTTGTTAGTCTTCTCGTGACATTTCGCCATGTTTAACTCCCCAAATCAAAATTGATAGAGCAACAGGGGTGCGACTACCGTAGATTTCCATTTCGCCTTTTTTACGTTTTACGACGGACCCTTAAAGTAAATGCTACACGGTTCCGCATTGTCTAGTCGGCCGTTTAATATTCCTGTCGTGTCCCGTAATAGCCGCTTCCCTCCTGACTTGATCGATTTTTTGCTGACCGCCTCCTGCCATCGAACATCCATGTTTCTTGTTGCAACCGATCATACTTCGATGTTCTGCCAATATACATTTTAGAAGTTAGATTTCTTTGCCTTGACGCTTGTGACGGCTTGATAGGTTTAACTTCTTCACCTCCACTGCTATTTAGTAATAAGTAGGTACCATCTATTACACCAAGCAACAACTTGCACATCAACCGTCGATAACATAGCGCCTATTTCAGGCCGAGATGACACGAATCGAATACAGGTTTTATGATCAGCAATCAAAGACAGTCATATTTTAAAGACAAACGGGTCTTAATCGCGTAAGCTTACGTTTAATTATATCCTGACGTTTCGGGCATGACGTTACACCCGTGGCCGCAGGCAGACACAAATATGAGTGATAATCGTGAAAGTTTAAATCAATATAATCAAATACAGTACTCAGATCTTCTGAATTGGATAATTATTTATCCTACTGGACAAATTGTGAACGTTTTAAATCACCTCGTTAACAAGTTTTTCGCCTGGTCGGTCAAACGATAGAAAGCTACAGCATTGAATTAAAGTACTTTGCCTCGAAACGGCTTACTGAGGCTCCTATTCTGAAACTGCAATGGCGGGTGGGAGGCACCCCCCACTCTAACTACCAGCCCCTGCCAGGATTCATATTGTACTGGGAATGCAATGTTAAAGAGATGGGCAAATTTGAACGTCACGTCAGAATTAAATGTTTTACAGGCTATGTAGCTTGGTTGATCTTAAAATTCTGTTGTAAAATACTTCTAAAAGATTGCACAACGCACGTAAGAAGCGCGTTTTGCATTTCTTTATAAAACTTAAACTGCTTTTGCGTTGCTTAATAATCGTACATGAAAGTAGAGAGTTGCTTACTCATTCTACATCTCATAAAGTATGTCTTGGGACTTTGAGACATACTTGAGTACATATTGGCTATTATCCCACGTTGTGGCGTGACGTTTGATAATACAGCTCTTTGAGGCCACTATGAACCCATTATCGCTGTCTAAATTATTTATAATGACAATCTATTTGTAGCTGTGTTGATAAGTCACACTCACACATTTCCTACTTACATGTGGTTGATACAATGTTGTGTTGTAGGTATATTTGGGCAGCATTCGTTTTTCTTTGCTGTGCTTGAATAAAATTACCGTTTGGTTACCTTTTGGTACCTACGGTGTCGATATTTGTGTAAAACTTTTGCTGAGAGTATGCACGTTGCACTGAACTCGGCGGAAAATTGCACTTGATCCTCTGCCTCCCCCCTGTCTGCGTCTGCCCCCTCCTTAGATGCGATTTCCGACCTACTACAATTATCCTGCCTACCTCCGGTATTATATGCCCGGGGCACTATCATTGAATAGTTTTAAATACAATACGCGGCATCAAAATTCAAATCGTTATTGCATATCGTATGTTACTTATGGAATATCGTGTACCTACCTATATCAACTGCGTTTGTGGCTATTAATTAGCAAAGTTCTTAGGTTTTGGCATTTTGTCTGGAGATTCAGAATCGAGTCATTATTACAGCGTCGTATGTGAAATGCATTCCTACTTGGACTTTTCAATGAACAATATACGAACAACTCCATATTTTTACTTTTCCTTTCATTTTATAAGATTGCATCTGATGAACATTACTAATATAATTAATTCATATTTAAAATTGATTCAAAATATGTAAACAGGCAGTCACGTTTGTAATAGGGTTATTTCACCTGGTCAGACGGACAGGTGCAGCGCTGCACGAGTTTTTGCTGCAGGCCGCAACAATGGCTGCCATCGCATTCCGCCGCGCCGTTAGCGAGCGGTAATCGCCGCGATCATCGCCTCCGCTGAACTCTGAGGGCTTCCAATCCGAGTCATCCAGATAACTCCGCAGCCGCTTCCGCGTCGCGTGAAAGGAAATACATCCATCTGATTAGGTGTCGGAGATATGAGACTAATTTAGCGAGTTCACTCGTGCATCGCTGTATCTACAGCTTGAGATTCCCAAACAGCTAAGCTGATCGATTTTTTAAAATACTTATTAGAAAGTACTCGTCACGGACGTGTTAAGCACAGCAGTAATGGGCAATAAAGATTTAGTACTTAAGGTAATAGTCTACCATGTATGAATAATACCCGTTAGGAACATGAACTGACGATAGCTACATACATTAAGTAATAATTACTTTTAGTGTAACAGCAGAGTATGTCCACAACTGGTTGTATGTTCATAACTGGTGCCGTCACCCTACCACAAAAAACTTCAGGCACGCAGTTCATAGTTGTAGCAATGTGCAGTATGCTACTATCGCTTTTTTCCAGCTGTTATGTGAAAACTAGACCTTTATGAAATATTTATTAGTCGTATGACTCGTATGACTTTCTGTCTAGTTCGTTTAAGCCCGTAGCGAGTCGGGGCGCGGTTGGCCGCAAGCCAGACCAAACAGGGTAAAAAGCAAGGGCGGCGGCGGCGGCCGCGCCCCGAAATAGCGAGCAAAGTCAAGGCGTGTGTCCGAGCTTAGTACACGCTCTTCGGTGCTTCACCGGAGTACTTACGTCGACCTTTATTATTTGCAACAAAGTTACTAATAGCCACTAGACAACATGAAGCTCGTTGGCTGATGGCTAAGTAAATGAAATAGGTAATCTGGGGTCCACTCCGATTACTCTATATAAAATCTGCCATTAGCCAAAATTTTGCGTTCTGATCTGGCATCAGCATTATTTTTTTAATAACACAACTGGGCTCTGTAAGTTACTTATTATTGTTATTTCTTTAAGTAATTAGGGGCATATGCAAAAATAATAATACATATGTTCATATTTAGAATAGTTAGGTATCTAATTATAACTGCAGAGAATAAACTCTGATTGAATTCTGGAATAATTACGTAAAAGAAAAGGGTATCTGACTTTTCCTTTTGCATTTGCATGGCTATATTTTTATAAAAGATTTTGTTAGTTATGGCTTATGACTAGTTATGACTACTGTTTGTACTTGTAGCATTGGCAACAAGTCACACCCCACAGTCACAGGGTGTGTCTTCAGGTCATGCGACAACCAGCCAATTAGCCCAATAATTCTAAGCGCACCTCTAGTTAACGCTATTAGGTATGACGTTATTGCCCAGTATCATAACGCGCGAATTCCACGCCACTGATGAATATATTTCCGAGCTCGGATGTCGGCCGTGCCCAATTGGGCCTCGTAGAGTTTAATCAACATTGTTTCTTGCGAATTCAAAGAACGTTCGTCTGCCCTCAACGTTACTTCAAGTTGTTTAGGATCGTTAGCCGTCTCCTTCAAGTGACTTTTAGTTATTGCGAACAAATATTAGACAAAGAATAGCAATAGATTTTCTAATCCGTATTAGGTATATTTATTGTTTAATACCTATTTTATATCTTATATCAACGCCTACTCAAATCAAATCATTAGGTAGGTACTTGGTTTTGTTTTTTTTGTTAGCTATTTCATGTAGAAGTTTCTTTTAAAAGTACAATCAGCCATTCGTGTAGTTACTGTGCTCGGTATATTTTCTCATCGACCTATTTTCTGTGCGATATTTTTAAGAAATCACACTCGCTATGCGCTAGTGCTCTCTATTGTTAAGAAGGTTGAAAACAGACTTCTTCAATATTTGCATTGTAGTCATTTTGCTCTATAATGATGCATATGCAAGCTTTAAAAAATGAAAGGCTGTTTTTATTTCTTAACATGCCATTTGTGGAATAAGAAAACAAGCACAATGCTTATTGTCTGACAGAAAAGGTTAAAATGCAATGACGAAATGTAGCTTAGCCGGCCGTGTTTTAAATAACGGTGACTGGTAAAATCTAGGCAGTAACAGATGCGAAAATTATATAAACGAGGATAACGGGCTCAGACACCTAAGGCGCATCACGTACTGAATGGGGCACAATAGCGGTGCTGACTCACCGCGAGACAGAACAAGGACATCCTTACATACATGCAGGGGCGCGACTCAACATTGCTTTCGTTTGACAGCTTGTGACATCGCTGATCTTGGCGCCATATCATTAAGTGTCATATGCCCCTTTTAACTCTTCAAACGCCTAGATCACCAAAAGGATTTGTGTACCCTCGTACACTCAGTCTCCAGCAAAGAAATTAAGGCGGACGCTGTAATTGCCCATCTGACGGAGGTTTATACATATTTGTATAAACCGACTAATGAGTCGAAATATTTGTGTGTCCTCTTTTTGATGAGGAAGAAAATTTTGAAGCGGTGAACTGTCCTTTTGTAGGAAAAATTGTTCATCTGTTTTCACTTCATTAAACTGGCATGCAAAAGTAGCTTCGTCGTGGACTTAAAGATTGAAAAATCTATATTACTAGAAGTTATGTAGAAGGCAAGTTAAACTTAATTGAAAGCTCGTTTGCACTTTTGAGGAAAATGGTGGTAGGTAATTGTTGATGTCACCGGCTGACGAAATGTACATTTTATGTATTGACAAATTGTATGACTATGATGTCTCGAGCTGTCATAAAGCATAGTCGCGTAGCACTCGGGACTGAAACCAATCGAAATATAAACATCGTTACTCCATATCCGTCCCGGCCATTCGCCATTGTGCCGCAACAAATTGCGAACATAATAGACTTCGCAACACCTTCGCGCAGGATGACACACTGATATTCTAGCCATGATAATAGACTTGAGAAATTCTGAATATATTCTCGTGCATTAACAGTGCCTCTTATACTGAGTGGGTTCAGTAGCAATGTTGGTATTTAGAATGGTTCAGCTAATTAAAATAGTAACGTCGGAAAAATGCACTTTTACCTTCATGTTTTCAATGTTATCTTGGAATGCGTTTATCAAGATATGTGATCAATTTATGAGAATAGTTCTGTTACTCTTATTTAAATAATTTCACCGTTAATAATAGTAAATAATTATGACAATAATTATGGGAGACATTGATTATATTATACGTAATACATATGCTTTAATGAAGCTGATATAATACTGAGGTACTGAAAGCTGATGTATTGTATACTGTTATATTTGGTATGATCGTTATAGGTTAGGTTGAATATTTAAAATGTATATTATTAAGCTGTTTTTAAAATTCTTAATTAATTTTTTTTGGTGATCGAATCGCTTCCTTTGGTTCTCGAGTAATCTTTAAGCTGTCGCCTCCGATGATTCCAAGATTAAATCTTAATATCATTAAATTTTGTACGATTTATCTAGGTACCGCTTCACGCATTTTTCTTGCGTTAATCACTAGTTTGTTCATTGTCAGCTAATCTAAAGTTTCAATGTAGATTGCCATGAGTCAACTAATTGTGATGTGCTAATTGAGCCGTACTGAGTGAGCGTTGTTGTCCCCAGATGACTTGAAGGCAGTGACGAAGCGGCTGATACTGCAGGCGAAAAGGCAGGGCTCCTGCGACAACATCTCCATAATCGTGGTGTTCCTGAAGGACCCGCGCGACATCGCCGCCGACAACCGCCCGCCCATGGATCTTGGGTAACTATATACTTATTCTGACTGTTTATTGCCTTATTTATTTGATATTGATGCTCTGTATTTATATTGCTCCACTGAATGACTTTAATTAACGTACCATAGCTAGCACCACACTGCTAGCTACACCTAAATAAAAAATCGCCAAAATATGATACATACAACTATGATTTTTGAATGAGCCCTATTTAAATATGCCTGGAAATATAGTATGTACAGTACGGGAGTAAAGGAACATTGCGCGGAAAATCATTCAATGGAACATTGACTTCGGCAGTCTCTTTAAAAACTATTCTTCTTAATCTAGCTTACCGTAGTAGATTTATCCAGATATTCAAATGGATTTGTTTCCATGGCCTACCTTTTTGAATAATAAGAATGCAGTACGTTACAATAAAAATACCAGTTTTTGCGTAGGTTACTGTGACATTCTCCCGAAGTCTCGATAACGAAATTAACAAAACTAGACGACCTTGACAAAGTCGGTTGCCTGCCTAACTTTTAAACTAAATTGAGAGTCGACGCACGATCTTAAATATTTATTACTTATATCGGTATCGAACGAGGCGCTTACATAACATAACTTAATGTAGAATGAGTCATCGGTTTGGGGTCCTGTGCTGGAGATAAGCACAATGAAGTCCTGTTGGCCGAACGAAAATATGTGTAAACATTCGGTTATCTTGTGTGTATACAGGGTGTTTTTTTTTTCGACCGTTCAAATTCTACGTAGTGAATGTGTAGGTCATACTGACCAACTTTTACTATGGGGACAAAGTCGAAATCGCGAAAAAAAAATCAGCTGTTTCATACATTTCGGCCGGCGTAATGCCGCCAATTTGTATGAAACAGCTGATTTTTTTTTCGCGATTTCGACTTTGTCCCCATAGTAAAAGTTGGTGAGTATGACCTACACATTCACTACGTAGAATTTGAACGGTCGAAAAAAAAACACCCTGTATGTGTTTGTTTATTAATTTTAGATTTTGAAAAAAAGTAACCTAGCGTCTCTATGGGATACACGAGGAATATTTCTGCTGACATACGAAATTGTATAATCTCCTTTAGAATAAGCGTTGTTTGTTTACTAGACATCAGCTTTGTAGCAAAGGCCATAGTCGGATTTTCATAGTAAGTCAGCCTTTAAATCAACCAGACTCTAGTATTTTTTTGTGAGTACCTCTTATGGTGAAGAATATTTCTGCTGAGTATCAACGTCCTATCGGTGACAGTTTTTGACTTATGATTTTTTTTTAGTTTTTTTTTAAGGTGTTGTATCTCAGGATGTATAAAAGCGAATTGCTTCAAATTTTGAAATAATGTTCTTTATTTAGATATACATCGAATTTAAAAAAATGAATATCGATATTCGTATAAAAAAAAGAAAAAAAAAGACCAAAAAATTTTTCATATTTTTTTTTGTGTACCTATGAAGTAGTGACACCTCTATTTTCTTTTTCTAATTATAGACCATACATTGGCCTACTAGTTGCCTAAGTATCAAAATTTTCCAAGCGGTACTTCTTACCAAAAATCGGCAATATGTGTGGTCAAGTTCTGCATTCAATCGGTGTTTTTCAATGTAGTATACAAACTCTTCATTTATATTTGAGTTTTCTTATCAGGTTATCTTATTTAAGAGTAAATGCTAATGACAACTTAATGTCATCATGATGCAAGCTGTTTATTTCATTTTTAATCGGCCGTTTACCATTTCAACATTTGATATATATATATATATTCAAGAAATATATTATTTTTAATGAATATCTCATAAATAATATCGAATTACGCTAGTTAAAATAATAAACGGCCGATTAATAATGAAATAAACAGCTTGCATCATGATGACATTAAGTTGTCATTAGCATTTACTCTTAAATAAGATAACCTGATAAGAAAACTCAAATATAAATGAAGAGTTTGTATACTACATTGAAAAACACCGATTGAATGCAGAACTTGACCACACATATTGCCGATTTTTGGTAAGAAGTACCGCTTGGAAAATTTTGATACTTAGGCAACTAGTAGGCCAATGTATGGTCTATAATTAGAAAAAGAAAATAGAGGTGTCACTACTTCATAGGTACACAAAAAAAAATATGAAAAAATTTTTGGTCTATTTTTTTCTTTTTTTTATACGACAATCGATATTCATTTTTTTAAATTCGATGCATATCTAAATAAAGAACATTAATTCAAAATTTGAAGCAATTCGCTTTTATACATCCTGAGATACAACACATTAAAGAAAAAACTAAAAAAAATCATAAGTCAAAAACTGTCACCGATAGGACGTTGATACTCAGCAGAAATATTCTTCACCATAAGAGGTACTCACAAAAAAATACTAGAGTCTGGTTGATTTAAAGGCTGACTTACTATGAAAATCCGACTATGGCCTTTAGGGATATAAACGAAAAAATTCTATCATAAGGAGCTCGACACAAAAAAGAAGTGCCTATGCTTTGAGTGCTATGTGTTATGTATCACCACAATAAAAAAGAAGTGGCTATGTTATGACTGCTATGTATGAGTAACCTGTCTTAAACGATCATAATCACTTTAAAGTAGGCAATGGACTGTAGGAAATAGTTACACTAAATGCAAAAAATAAGTGCTTAGTAGCAGTGGAGGCATTGTCCCGTTTCTGTCATACCTGTCTCGGATGAGGAGAGATGCGTAGAAGCATTTTCCCAACGTAAAAAATCGCGTGCAAAAACATACCTGTGATTCATTCAATGAATCCTCTCATCATTAATCATCAGGCTGGACAACGCGTTGGTGAACGCGTCGCTGCCGCCCTTCGCCGTCGACGCGGACGCGAAGCACGGCATGGACGGCGCGGCGGAGTGCGAGCCGGAGGGCGAGCTCGCCGACAACGGCGTCGACAACTCCGACAGCGACGAGGACCTGGGTCCTGAGACGGCGGTGGACGCCGAGGAGGACGCTGAAGCCAGGAACCATGCGGCAGCGACGCCTCCGGCTCACACAGGTATGCTATAGCAGCTATTCCAGCTACTGCCAGCTTGTAAATGTAATGGTAAAGAATAATGACCGACAATGGCGTCGACAACTCCGACAGCGGCGGGACCTGGGTCCTGAGACGGCGGTGGACGCCGAGGAGGACGCTGAAGCCAGGAACCATGCGCCTGCGACGCCTCCGGTTCACATAGGTATGCTATTAGCAGGTATTCCGTTGTGAATGCACTATGCAGGTGCGATATTTTCCCCACTGAGGATGTGTGGAATATTTTTTTTATTATTTCTACTGGTAGGGAAACATTGATTAGTTGATCCCTTCCCTGTATGCTGTCACTACTCCCAGCTTGTAAGTAATGTAATGGTACATGATATTGAATAGTTCATCTATCCCTGTGTGCTGTCACTACTCCCAGCTTGCAAGTATTGTAATGGCAAAGAATAATGACAACGGCGTCGACAATTCAGACAGCGACGAGGACCTGGACCGGCCCAACCTCATTTGATTTTGAAGTGTTGTATTAACAACATAACAACAAGCTGCAATATTATGTTTCGACATGGATATGGATTGTAATTTTCTAGATATCCCTCGTCTTCTTCCTCGTGAATACTCAAAGTAGGTAAGTAGGTATTAGGTACTCGTAGGCTTTTCTTAAAATGTTCCAGGGATCGAAACCGGTTTTTAAAAAAAACCTCGAAGGTGCCCAATATTTTTTAATGTTTTAATACTTTTTATGTAGTACTCAATCTTTTATGTTAATGAATAACATCGTATTTTTTAATTACTTCATTAACAAAAAAATATACTGAAAGAACGAAAAAAGTACCCTTCTTTTGTATGAAGAAAATATCGGTATCCGAACCATGGTATATTCTTGTTTTCAGAAGCATGTAGATGGTAAATGTACATGGATAAATGAGAATTGTTATTTTTTTGTTGTTGACATTATCTAATATCTATAATTATTAATTATGTTCTTGAGGATCTGGCTGGTTTTAGTACATGGATGTAGATAGGTTTAGAATTCCAGTTAGAATTGCCAGGTATCCGGCTAAAGGCGTGTTTTGTCTTGCCAAATTCATAAATGTCCGGCCTGTTCGGTTTTATCTGGCCATGGAATCGAGTTATATTTATTTATTTATTTATTTATTTAACAACATATTTACACGGCATTACAGACAAGCCAATACACCGAGAAATCAAACATTGGTTACATTACAGAAACAAAACATAATATTCTATGTAATACAATAAAAATAGTGTGACATCAAACAAAGGTACTAGACAGCCTATCATCCATCGACTCGCAAAACCTTAAACATTCACTGCACACAGTCGCCCATCTCCACGCAAACAAGTCACATTCTGGTGCCGATATCAAGAGCGTATTGAGCAGAGCGAGCGCGCGAAGGAGAGGCGAATATCTGTGAGATACCGTGCGCGCCGCGGGCACTGCCAACAGTGGGCGTACTCGTGGTCTCAAAGCAAATCTTGGCACATCCGGGACATACAGCCTTAAAACTCGAGCCGCGAGTTCGGGGCAGTCTAACTCACCACGCATTATGCGACAAGTGTAGGTCAGCAATTTGTTGTTACGCCGCACCTCTAGGGAGTTGTATCCGAGACATCCGAGTAAATATTTTGTTGGATAGAGGAATGGATAATACCCAAACCTTTTTTTAAACAAAAATCTCAAGAATGCCTTTTGGATCTTCTCCAGGAGTAAGGCGTAGGTAGACTCGTGCGGGTGCCAGATGACTGACGAGGCCTCAAGCTTACTTCTGACCAGAGCCATATAAACCATCCCTATAGCTCCAATGTCCCAGAAATCTCTGACACTGCGGAGCACAAAACCAAGTCTCTTAAAAGAACTATCCGCAACTGTACGGATATGCTCATGGAAAGTGAGGCGTTCATCAAATACAACACCGAGATCCTTGACGGAAAAAATCCTGGGAACAACCTCAGTTCCGAGGGTGTACTGTTCGAGTCGGGGAGCAGCGGAACGACTGAAAGTGAGCACAGAACACTTAGAAGTATTAAAAATCAATTTATTAGTTATGCTCCAGTTAGTCACAGAGTTAATATCCTCTTGAAGAGAAACACAATCCGCTCCAGTCTTCACTCCATGAACCAGCTTTAGGTCGTCAGCATACAACAAGCATTGTGCATGCTTAACGACAGATTCAAGGTCGTTGATCATAAGTCCAAACAAGAGCGGACCAAGTATCGAACCCTGACTGACACCAGATCTAGTGTGATACAGAGACGAGACGAAATATATGGCCAGATATACCTACAAGGTGGCCATAATATAAATGTATTCCCACTTCCCGTGAGGTTTTGGGAAGCAGAATAGGTTCCCTAGAAGGTTCGTATAGTTTCAAAACGATCGAACTTTTTTCAGTCAGTCATTTTTTCTTAACTTTCCACCTTTTTCTACTGACAAGCTGCCAGGTCTTAAAATCTGTTTTTGATCAAATGAAAATTAGGTATCGAAAACTATTATTTCAAAAATAATAATACTGACTGATCAATTACATATATTTAACGAAAATGGTCTTGACGAGGACGGTTACATTAAATTAAACCGCCGAAAACCTTACTTTTTAATAAAATGGAAATATACTTGTGAATAGCGGCAGGTTTTTTAAAAATATTCCAAACTTTGTCGTTTTTATGTAGGTAATTGAAATATTTTCGCGATAAAGTAACTCAAACTCTAAAATAAGGAGCTCCTTGTATTATTATTTATTACGAATTGATACGGCATCCCCGTCCCTGGATGCGCGCCCCCCTCTGCCGCGGCCGCGTGTTCGCCATCCCTGCCCCGCGCCCTCCTCTCCCACAGTCAGTCGCTCATTGAACGCGCGTTGGGTCTGTGTTGTTTCGACAGTCGCTCGCCTATTGTGACCGGCTTTTGTCTATACATTCTTGCTCGCTTACACTTCGAAAATTACGCCGACAGTGAAGTGGAGATAACAATCTGTGCAGTGAAATTACCGTTTACGGTACGTGATTTTTATAAGTTGTTAATTACTTTCACATACCGATCCGTTTGTGAAAGGTTATTTCTGTGTTGATTCATGCGGAGCGGTGTTCTGGAAATAGATCGGTTCGCCTGAAGGCGCATCCCTCGGTCGTCGTTTCGTCCAGGATTATTACAGGTTCCTTCACATGTTTAAAATGTAAACTAGGATTACGGGCGTGTCTCAGCAGCCCGTGCTCGAAATGGCGTCCGCGAATGTCGCGAGTTTGAATTTTGCGACCGGTAAATTATCGTCGTGTCGGTCATTACGCTACATCCTATGTTCGTCAGTGTTTATTATAAAGCGCCAACGATGTCGGTACATCGTTCGTCTTTTGTTATGTGTAAGTCAAAGTGTGCGGTTAGGATGTGACGATTGTGTTTTTGGTAGACGAGGGTGTGTCACCTGTTGATGATCCGAGGGTGAGCGGCCTGTAATGACCGTCATGTTTTGTTGCGCAGTGGAGGCGAGCCACATCGACGGTGCCCTGGCGGATAATGTAGGTGAGAGCGGCGAGGAGTCGGAAGAAGAGTGGAACTACTTCAAGGGCGAGGGCGAGCGCTCAGAGCAGCAGCGCAGCGACCCTGACGACCAGGACGAGCCGCCGCGCTCAGAGACGCCCTGTCAGGATAATGTAAGTAGCAAGTAGCTTCACACCACGTTAAACCTTCGTACCTTCATTCAAACTTCACCATCTAAACAAACTTTTCGCTAGCTAAATATAACCTGAAAATGTATCGAAAAACGGGTAATATGTATTATTGAACTTTGACTAAACAGAAAACTATGCACTTAAACGTCTATGAAATCAGCTGTTAGTCATCTGTTTGTTTCATTAGATAAGTGAAGTAGTTTGCTTTCTTACATTCCATGTATTTGATAGATAATTCTAAGACTATTTAGTGAAACTGAACAGAATGCAGTGCAGGTTTTGCAGTTTATAATATTTACCATTGTTATAATGAAAACTGTTATTTGTTAGGTACTGTTGACAGGAATTGTGTGACAATAGATTCAATAGATCCTATCCACAAATTTATAAACAATTGATCAAGAAAGTATTAACAAGCTACTCCTACAACAAGCAAAGTGTTCTTTCATTGATAATGCTCACATAATATGATAGAAGATCTCGTCTCAACTTCATTATATCTCATCATAGTTTAACATGTAAAATTCTGGTTTTCAGTCCGCCTGGGAAAGCAGTTCAGTAGACATGAACAGCTCACCACTCAACCCGGACGCCCCCGTGTTTGTGCCCGGCACAGTGGCCGGTGCCGACATCCTCCTGGCCGAGTCTCCACGCAAACCGCAGCCTATGGATGACATTGAGCTGCCAGACGTCAAACAGTTTGAGACAGAAGTAGTTCGGCGGCCTGCTGAACTACTTGACTTGGATAATTGTGATCAGTTAAATGGTCATCATGTAAGTTACTTCTTTATAACTAGAATTAATAAGGAATGCAGTAATGAAATAAGAAAATTTACTGATTAATTCATTATTACCATTTTGAGACCAGATTTCTTGTCTTATCAATGTAAACAATGAAATGAAAACAAGAAGTTTTATAATTATTTCATATCATTTACTCAGGCTCATACATGCAGGAAAGAAGTCAAGTCAATACCAACAGTTTAAAACATGGAATTCTGTTAGTAAGCCTGCAGTTGTTTCATTGTTGTATTCATGTGTCATGCAGGAAAGTCATAATGACATCCTGACTACCTTATCTGTAATACCTTTGCCTTATAGAACTAAAACAGTTGAAACTTTGGTTATTTATTTCCTTGGTTTAATTTACTTATCATCATCATCATCAGCCTATGATAGTCCACTGCTGGACGTAGGCCTCTCCTATTAACTATGCGTATAGACGCATTAGGAGGTAAATACCCATAATCGCCACGCTGGGCAAGCGGATTGGCGATCGCAGTAATGTGTCCACTATGATGACTTACTTATGTCATATACTTATTATCAATACAGAACAAACAATAGTAATAGTAGATACACAACATCAGTTTCATCTAGAATGTAGATGACACTTGGTAGCATACATATTAATGAGCAGAGCCTTTAATTTTACTACAGTTTTCATTTATCAATGTTAACAGCGTTAGCACACCTCCGCCGCGGAACTGAAGTAGCGAAACCGCTGACATTTCGCTACAGTTTGTCCGTTGTGAGACGAGCGGAACAATAGCGAAACTGCCTGTTCTAGCGCGTTGAACTGACGATGCATATATCTCTCTCTCGCGGAACATCGGCGATCTGCTCCGACGTCGCGCATACCTCCGCGACTTTTCCGCCACTTTTTGAAGTTTCGCGTTTGTTTCGCAAGCGAGTTGTGGCTGTCGACAGATTTCTCATGGCGGAACAGTGAAAAATTGTAGAATTAGATATTGAATTCACCGAAAAACTAATACAAGAGGTCAGAAACAGCCCTTTAAATGCCGATTTCTAAGAATGAACTTTTGATCAAGGTTTAAGTGTCAAAAGTTAATTCTTCAAAATCGGCAACTATATAATATACTAACTTAGTTATAAGGACTATAAAAACCCTAAAATTCGTAATTTGCTTTGTAATGTCCGGCTTTAACGGGTTGTATAGTTCTTCAAAACTTTGTGCCCTCATTCTGAAATATATTATGTATAAAAATGATCTTCATGTGACTCAAATTCTTCACAAAATTGGTTTTCGCCTGACTATTTCATCTTCTTATTATAATCTCGTGCACCCAGATTCTACGTCTTTTAATGTTAATGCCATTTCTTCTTCTTCGGATTCTGAAAGCGACGACATTTGGTTTCTATGCAGGAATAATACTAACGATCGCGTAGGAATGTTTCACCGCGAAACTAGAGTACGATTCCGCGGCATGTGTAGTAACGTTTCGCCGCGAAACTTGTGTTGCGGTTTCGCGTTCTCGTTTTCGCAGCGGAGGTGTGCTAAAGCCCTAAGAGTTCCATTAAAATGTAGTCCCCTGTTCTTAAAACTTGATAATAATGGCACTTAGTATAGTTATATGTAGTGGTGGATGCTTGTGCATCTGAGAATATGATATTCAAACCATATTGTGATAAAAGTTTATTATAATTTCAGAATGTCTCAATTGATGGAGTAACGGAACAGTTGAATGGCAATGACAAAAACACCTTGGACAGCCTCGGGTTTGGATTCAGTGTGGGTGTGGAAACCGACAAGGCAAAGGATATCAGTCTCATTCAAGACTTTGACAGAATACAGAAAGATACCACTGACTTCTGTAATATACAGGTTAGTTATTAATAAATATTAGATTATAAATCTAATTAATTATTACGTTATTTTGTGTTTTAAGTAAAACAAGTGTTCTACAAATACGCAAAAGTAACGAAAATGCTTGTACTATATTACAAGACACTGATATACGCGATTTTATCTGGAACGCATCATTCGCGTAAAGCAGGTATTTACTGTATTAGATGCCCCTACCGCAAAGACTTGAGGACGAATTAAAACACAAATATATAATTTCTTTGATATATTATATAATGTAATAAAAATGTATTAATTTCCTTCCTTCATTCATTCCTTGAATGATGAATGAAGGAGGCGGTGCATTATGATTACATTTGTTTGCCTAAATTCTTTGTTTACGGCACGGAGTAACATTACACATGTTATTAATTATTATGTCATTTAATGCGTTACTTATAAATTCATTCGTAATTGAATGCCTAACTGAGTAATTTGCGCAAATATCACTGCATTCATTATATTTGCGATGCTCCCTACACGACGCGATAAGCGACCTCAAGGCCCTGCTGCTTCTTTAAGAAGCTGGGACGGCTGAAATGAAATAGCGCTATCCTCAGCACGCAAAACAGTAATGGCTGTCGATTTGTGGAAAAAGCCAAGAATAATAGGTGCATTCCACGAGAATGTCGAGTACGTGACGCCGTTCTTCGCGTACATCTAACAAAGTTACGAATACAATTTTTGGTGTATTTCTAGATTTATAACTGGGTATTTGAATTTAAAGAGAATTCTCGCACTTTCCATATATTCCTAAGGTAGTTGTCATAGCTGTCACGTTCCTGACAAAGCAAACTTTCGTGGAATGCACCAATAAACTAAGCAATTTATTTTAATATTATTTAAACTTAATGCACAGTATAAAAAAAAGTAATAATGGCGAACTTAACGCCTTAAGGCATTCTCTACCAGTCAACTATTGGGCTAAACAGAAAGTGCTGGTTTGGTGCAGGTTTTAACACATTGACCGCGGGAAACTCCCAAGGGGAGTTCTCTGTGGGAGGTCCATTTTCGCTACAAAGCGGAAAAATCACGGGCTCGTTCGCAATGAAAGTGTTAAACTTTATGACACTGATTAAAGAATAAGTCAAACATTATTTAATAATATTGGATTGTCCATTCTAATTATAATGAACAATTCCCACTGGTCAGCAGGAATCAGGCCGACTGGAGCGCTCCTTAAATATGCCAATACATTACTTGTTATTTATAGAAGTTGTGAACTGTTGAAAGAAATATTAGTCTAGCACTATTTTATTGTTTGGTTTCTGGTAATCTACTGGTAAGGGTTTATTAAATAAATAGATTTAGCACTATCCAATAATGTACAGTCGATGTCAAAGATATCGTTTCGGTTTAGGTGCCTAATATTTACACGACTTATTACCTTAGCATTAAGTTCGTGTAAATATATTTTTGGCACATAAATTGTAATGTTATCTTTGACGTCGGCTGTACATACATATTCCTATGTAAACACATAATAAACACATTTTGTGTACAAGGTTTTACACTCAATTACTTGATTGTAAAATTGATCTGTAGGTCTGCGGATTTTAGTTGTTCCCACGTGTAATCGGTGTAATTTTGGAACAGATTTTTACTTTCAACATATTCATTCATTGTATATAATCTTTAAACAATAATTTACCTTCCATGTGAATGTAAACATGCGACCTGAAACAGTATTTTCAACAGCTTCGTTTTCGGCTCTTTGTAAGCCAAGCTGTGAACAGATTTGTCGTGCTACTGACGCAGTGGGGGTAAAAATAGGTTTGAAACGAATACTTAATAGCAACAATCAACATCAATAATAATAAAAAATGTAGATTTACAATCAACGAGTTTGTACCGCAATTGAAAATAAGAGGTAATATTATCAAACAAGTTACGGAAGCTAGGAATCTGGGAGTGATCATGGATGTAGACTTGAGATTCCATAATCATGTTTGTGATGTTGCTAAAAACTGCTTCTATAGGCTGAAGGTTTTGTATCAATTTCGGCAGTACTTATCCATAGACCTTAGAATCACTCTATGCGAATCACATATACTCTCAAAACTCAATTATGCTGACACTGTTATAGGTTCCTGCCTCTTGGCTCGCACAAAAAAAGTGATTCAACGAGTCCAAAATGCTTGTGCTCGTTTTTGTTTTACAATCCCACCTAGAACACACGTAACGGCATACCTTAATAGAAGCGATCTAATGAACATGGAATCCAGGCGCTTTTTACACTTTGCTTGCCTATTGTTCGGGATTCTGAAGTTTCAAACACCTGGATACCTACATGATAAGCAAGGATCGGACAAACGCCCGTCATTTTGAAAACATAACCCTGTTCCGTATGGTAGAGACTTCCTTATCTTATGATGTTAATATATTTTATTAATTTAAGATATTTATTTATTTATTTAAGATATTTTTTTTTATAATACGAACACAAATTATTTATTTAGGAGATCCCAACTATTTCTTAGATACTCGTGCACACCATAATTGTTCGAAACGTCGTTACAACGTTAATAAATATACGCGATATAATTCGTTTAAATCGTTTTATTTCATGAATAACTATCGCCGTAACTGAAGAAGATAATTATACACTCAATAGATCAAAAGTCAATATCAAAAATTCTAAGTCTTTTATTTGTCATAAATTCACAATCGGGGTACATACAAGTAAGAAGGAGTTAGGATCTTCTAAATAGATACTTCGTGATAGTGTTATTAAAAAAATATCTAATAAAATAAAATATATTAACATCAT
>JALPQI010015289.1:0-30432 GCA_025490895.1 Thaumatotibia leucotreta
TAGTATTACTGGTTTAACTATTAATTGAAACTGGGTGTTTCGATAAGACCAATCAAAACCTTACTTACAATGCAATAATACATAAAAACTATGTCATAATAAATCTGCAGTTTATGTCATGGTGTCACCATATACAACAGGTAATGTGGTTATAATGTTTATTGTTTATGTTATTGTATTGAGAATAGATATTTATTATATTATTGATAACAGTCGAGTTTATAAATATGTGCAGTAAATGTCAAAGATATAATTTGTTTCACGACATTAATGGCAATAAGATCAATGAACATAGTTCAGGCATTTGAATTGTTATTACTATATTTGACACACATTATTTCAGCATAGATATTTCTAGGTGAAGAAATGTATAGGTATATACATATTTATGTACTCAGCTGTATTATTTTAAGGCAATAATAAAAATTATGAAAGAATACAAAAACTTTTATTAATAAAAGATAACATAAAGTTACACTTATTGAACGATTAAATAAACGCTTGTAAGGCACTGCCTTCAACAACTTACACTAAACGGAATGGCTAAAGCTTTATAAGCTTGTTTAGGTAAACCTAATCTTTTTGACTCGTGATTTCCCCTCGTCGTTTCTGGAAACTTCGTAGTAATGTGTGACTTTGTCCACATTCCCGAGGGACTCGATGAACTCTTTATCGTGAGTGATGATGATGAACATGAAGTTCTTTTGTCTCATGCGCTCTTGGACTATCTCGCCGAGCGCGGCGCAGAGACTGCGGACGTTCTCTTGGTCTAGGTTTGTTGTAGGTTCGTCTAGGGCTAGGATACCGAACCTAGAAAATAATTGATTGTGTGTTTTATTGTGATAACTGATAAGGCAGTACGCACTGGTCCCACCAAAAGCGAGTTAGCGATTTGTAGTTCACCACTGAGCTAGTAATTATATTAGCTGAGCGAGTAGCTACAAATATCGCCGTCTCTTTTTCGAACAACAGACAAGCACTCCAGTAGGCTTAGCACAGGATTAGTGCGACAATATGTTGCCGCGAGATAGACTATCCATCCCTCTTTTATTCATATAGTTAGTAAAAGATGGAAAATATATCTCGCGTCGACATACTGACAAACCAATCATGTGCTAAGCATACAGAGTGGAGTGATTGTCTTTTGTTCGTTTTTATGGCGAGCTATCAGTCGCTAACTTGCTTTTGGTGGGACCAGTGCCTTCCGACTTATGTTACCTACTTGTTCACCATTATTCAAACAATCAAGTAGTACACCAAACGAAGGAAACTCAGAGGAAAAAACTCGTGTATAAGCGAATTTTGGCATAGTTGTAGGGAATGGTGTTTTAAACCACATACTAAAAGTACTGGTGGTTAGGGGTGGAGCTAACGGGGGGAGGGGGGTGTAAAGGTCCTTATTTTTAATTTTTCGTAAATGACTCGTAAACCGTGGCTTATAGCAAAAAACGGTCTAGTACATAAGTAATCTACATAAAATTCTCTACAAAAATGGTATACGCATGTTTCCTCTGGGATCAATATGTTATGAGATAAGAAAGCACGAAGATGGACACAATAGAAATAAACACATTTGTTTAAGTAGGTATGGCACATACAGAATGCTCGCGAGCATTCCAAAAGATTTGAATGCTCAATTCCTGATCATATTTAGAGTCTTTAATGTTGTATAAAATTTCCTGGATTCGGCTTGGTTTCAGAGATAATCAACCGTTTTTTCTAAATAAGTTTTTCGACGTTACTCGATATAAAACTTCTTTTTGATTACAATGCTACCACAATGTGTTTTAATATTACCACACCTTTTGCCTGGCAATCAAAAAATGGGAATAAACTTGACGAAATAACCAGTCCCTAAAAAAAATATTAAAATAAATATTTTTTACATATTGTTGTTGTGATAAAAAGTACTGGAAATGTCAAAAAGTATTCAAAAAGTCTAAAATAAAAGAGAAAAAAAAATTTTTTTTTGGTGGTATTTGACATTAGGTCTCATAATATTTTTTGTTTATTTTGATATCTGGAATGCATACTTAAAATCTTTTGGAATGCTCGCGCCCGGGCGCGCCCTGTATGCTTATTTGTAAAAATAAAATTCCTAATTATCTTCTAAACCTAAAATGTTCTCATAATCATCGTCAAAAGATTTTTACTATGCATTCTAGACATCAAAACAAACAAAAATTATTATGAGACCTAATGTCAAATACCACCAAAAAAAAATTTTTTTTCTTTTTTTTTAGACTTTTTGCATACTTTTTAACATTTCCAGTACTTTGTATCACACAGGGGCGTAGCTACCGCCGTATCTGCCGTATCAATTATACGGGGCCCCCGGGCCACGGGGGCCCCCAAAATGTGTAAGGAAAAAGAATAAAAACTTTCTAATTTATATTACTTCCACATAAGGGCCTCAAAAAAAATTTTATACGGGGCCCCGACAAGGCACGCTACGCCACTGGTATCACAACAACAATTTGTTGAAATTATGTATTTTAATATTTTTTTTAGGGACTGGTTATTTCGTCAAGTTTATTCCCATTTTTTGATTGCCAGGCAAAAGGTGTGGTAATATTAAAACACATTGTGGTAGCATTGTAATCAAAAAGAAGTTTTATGATGAGTTACGTCGAAAAACTTTTTTCGAAAAATGGTTGATTATCTCTGAAACCAAGCCGAATCCAGGAAATTTTATGTAACATTAAAGACTCTAAATATGGTCAGGAATTGAGCATTCAAATCTTTTGGAATGCTCGCGAGCATTCTGTATGTGCCATACCTACTTAAACAAATGTGTTTATTTTTATTGTGTCCAACTTCGGGCTTTCCTATCTCATCATGACGTATTGATCTCAGAGGAAACATGCGTATACCATTTTTGTAGAGAATTTTATGTAGATTACTTATGCACTAGACCGTTTTTTGCTATAAGCCACGGTTTACGAGTTATTTACGAAAAATTAAAAATAAGGACCTTTACACCCCCCTCCCCCCGTTAGCTCCACCCCTAACCACCAGTACTTTTAGTATGTGGTTTAAAACACCATTCCCTACAACTATGCCAAAATTCGCTTATACACGAGTTATTTCCCCCGATAGGCAACTTTTGGTCTTCTTTAGGTGGGCTAAAGGTATGATTGCTAATATTGAACAACGAGTGTCATGCCTATTGGAACATTCCGCGGAAACATGTCCAGTCCTTAAAAATCAGGGCAAATTTTAACCTTATTCTGTTAACATTAAGGTTGTTCGTAAATGGAATTATATAATTTGGCTTGACTCTACATGCCATTCCGTGGGCCCTTCATGTTTGTGTTCATTCAAATATAATCGCGGCAAACGGAAATAAAAAGAAGTAACAATTTAGATCTACACAACGTATACATACATAAAGTTCAAATTCAGTTTCGACATTTTGGTGGCATGGCGTCTGAGCTTTTGTATTTGACGCGCCATCGAAAAGGTTAAACAATCTGTGACATATTCTGACACAAGGAAAAATAAAAGTAGATATAAATTTTGCTTAGTAGTTAGTTTGTAGTTTACATAAGAATAAAACTACGTACCTAGAACTAAATGTCTCCGCGAGAGCCAGTCTTATGATAAGACAAGCTAATACTTTTTGTCCAGCACTGCATCGCCCCCTCATATCGATTTCAACATTATTCTTACTCTGTACAACTCTGAAACAATTGCAACCAACAAATTAGTAAATCAAACATCCACTTTATTAGGGAATATTTTGATAATTTCTTACAATGTTATAATTTACATATAAATACAGGACACAAATATACAATATAATCCAATAATCTTAATTAATCTACCCACAAAGTACCCAAATATAGAGGGTCTGTTTCATAGAAGGCTCAAATAGTTCGGAATATGTTACAATAGATGTCACTAGGAGCACGATTGACTAATAATAGATTTAGTTTTATTTGAAATCCAGATATTTACTACCTGTTAGTGCACAGTTTTAATTAATTTAGCATCATACATCGAAAATAGTCAAAACCACCCTTTCTAGAAGAGTAAATTAGTAAATAAAAAAATTAACTATTTTTGGAATAAATTGATTTCAGCGCCATCTATTATTGCACGTACATATTTTTATGCGTTTTTCTCGATACGCGTCAAACAGTACACTACTCGAGTCTTGACAGAAATAATCTATAGATGTCGCTAAACAAAATCTTGCATACATTGATTTTAAATGTTTAAGGAGGTCTAAAAAAACCGAAAAACTAATAAATACATACAAAAAAAAAGTAAAAAGTCCCTAAATCGCTAATAATAACAAAAAATACATACATTACAAGTCATATGCTAGGATTTGAACCCGTAACATAACAACTGATAACAATAAATAGCTGAGAGCCTACCGCGAAACACGTACGAAGTGTTGCCTCTCTCTCGCACTCGTGAATTCCACTATAAGTGTGACAGGGAGGCAACACTTCTTTCGTTGTTCGCGGTAGGGCCTCTGATTAGGGTATATCCGAATTATATAACAGATACATTGCGGCGCGGCGTTGCCGTTTAGTTGTCAGCATTCTCTTTGCTTTACCGTAATCTGACGAGCTGGCAACAAACGAAACGAGAGCCATAGAAAATTGAAGGTAATCTGAGCATTGCATTCTGTTTCTATTCTACGCTTCAATACCAAACTCACATAGCGAAATAATAATTAAACTCTTACTAATGGCACTCTATCAATATCATTGGCAATAAATAGCTCTACTCTGTCCAACATCCAACAAACTCTGTAAGAAAAAAAGGGCTAATACTAATTTTCTCTTATTGTGTCTACATTTTTTGAATTTGCCATTTGTGTCCATTCTAAGATCCAAGATGGCGGGAACTTTTTTTGCAATTTTCATCATTGTACTCGTTTCTGACTAATTCGCATACGTGGAATATCATTTTCGTCACACTTGCTGTCTAAGCGCGCCATTGCTTGCGCGCGTAGCGGGAGTAATAGAAAAGTGAAATTCCCTAGGGAGTAATAGAAATGTTAGTACGTCATTTAATAATATTTTGTCTTAAAACTTATTTTTTTGTCGGCAAGTGTGATGAAAAACATTGTATGCATCACGGTCGGTAAGCGGAATACTAACTCGAGTCATAAAAGCACTCTCGTTAGTAATTCCGTACTTACCTCCCTTGATGCACAATGTACTATTTTGGGTCCATTCTAAGATCCAAGATGGCGGGAACTTTTTTTTGTAATTTTCATCATTATACTCGTTTCCGACTAATTCGCATACGTGGAATACGATTTTCGGGTCCATTCTAAGATTCAAGATGGCGGGAACTTTTATTTTGCAATTTTCATCATTATACTCGTTTCCGACTAATTCGCATACGTGGAATACGATTTCCGGGTCCATTCTAAAATCCAAGATGGCGGGAACTTTTTTTTGCAATTTTCATCATTATACTCGTTTCCGACTAATTCGCATACGTGGAATACGATTTCCGGGTCCATTCTAAAATCCAAGATGGCGGGAACTTTTTTTTTGTAATTTTCATCATTATACTCGTTTCCGACTAATTCGCATACGTGGAATACGATTTCCGGGTCCATTCTAAAATCCAAGATGGCGGGAACTTTTATTTTGCAATTTTCATCATTATACTCGTTTCCGACTAATTCGCATACGTGGAATACGATTTCCGGGTCCATTCTAAAATCCAAGATGGCGGGAAGTTTTTTTTTGTAATTTTCATCATTATACTCGTTTCCGACTAATTCGCATACGTGGAATATCATTTTTGGGTCCATTCTAAGATCCAAGATGGCGGGAACTTTTTTTTGTAATTTTCATCATTATACTCGTTTCCGACTAATTCGCATACGTGGAATACGATTTTCGGGTCCATTCTAAGATTCAAGATGGCGGGAACTTTTATTTTGAAATTTTCATCATTATACTCGTTTCCGACTAATTCGCATACGTGGAATACGATTTCCGGGTCCATTCTAAAATCCAAGATGGCGGGAACTTTTTTTTGTAATTTTCATCATTATACTCGTTTCCGACTAATTCGCATACGTGGAATACGATTTTCGGGTCCATTCTAAAATCCAAGATGGCGGGAACTTTTTTTTGTAATTTTCATCATTATACTCGTTTCCGACTAATTCGCATACGTGGAATACGATTTTCGGGTCCATTCTAAGATTCAAGATGGCGGGAACTTTTATTTTGCAATTTTCATCATTATACTCGTTTCCGACTAATTCGCATACGTGGAATACGATTTCCGGGTCCATTCTAAAATCCAAGATGGCGGGAACTTTTTTTTGCAATTTTCATCATTATACTCCTTTCCGACTAATTCGCATACGTGGAATACGATTTCAGGGTCCATTCTAAAATCCAAGATGGCGGGAACTTTTTTTTGCAATTTTCATCATTATACTCCTTTCCGACTAATTCGCATACGTGGAATACGATTTCAGGGTCCATTCTAAAATCCAAGATGGCGGGAACTTTTTTTGCAATTTTCATCATTGTACTCGTTTCTGACTAATTCGCATACGTGGAATATCATTTTTGGGTCCATTCTAAGATCCAAGATGGCGGGAACTTTTTTTTTGCAATTTTCATCATTATACTCGTTTCCGACTAATTCGCATACGTGGAATACGATTTCAGGGTCCATTCTAAAATCCAAGATGGCGGGAACTTTTTTTTTGCAATTTTCATCATTGTACTCGTTTCTGACTAATTCACATACGTGTAATACGATTTCCGGGTCCATTCTAAGATCAAAGATGGCGGCTACTTTTTTTGTAATTTTCATTATTATACTCGTTTCTGACTAATTCGCATACGTGTAATACGATTTCCGGGTCCATTCTAAGATCCAAGATGGCGGGAACTTTTTTTTGCAATTTTCATCATTATACTCGTTTCTGACTAATTCGCATACGTGTAATACGATTTCCGGGTCCATTCTAAGATCCAAGATGGCGGGAACTTTTTATATTGCAATTTTCATCATTATACTCGGTTCCGACACTCAGAAACGAGTATAATGATGAAAATCGCAAAAAAAAGGTCCCGCCATCTTGGATTTTAGAATGGACTCGGAAATCGTATTGCACGTATGCGAATTAGTCGGAAACGAGTATAATGATGAAAATTGCAAAAAAAGGTCCCGCCATCTTGGATTTTAGAATGGACTCGGAAATCGTATTCCACGTATGCGAATTAGTCTGAAACGAGTATAATGATGAAAATTGCAAAAAAAAAAGAGTTCCCGCCATCTTGGATTTTAGAATGGACCCGGAAATCGTATTCCACGTATGCGAATTAGTCGGAAACGAGTATAATGATGAAAATTGCAAAATAAAAAGTTCCCGCCATCTTGAATCTTAGAATGGACCCGAAAATCGTATTCCACGCATGCGAATTAGTCAGAAACGAGTATAAAGATGAAAATTTTAAAAAAAGTTCCCGCCATCTTGGATTTTAGAATGGACCAGGAAATCGTATTCCACGTATGCGAATTAGTCAGAAACGAGTATAATGATGAAAATTGCAAAAATAAGTTGCCTCCATCTTTAATCTCATAATGGACCCGAAAATTGTATTCAACGTATGCGAATTAGTCAGAAACGAGTATAATGATGAAAATTGCAAGAAAAATGTTCCCGCCTTCTTGGATCTCAGAATGGACCCGGAAATCGTATTGCCCGTATGCGAATTAGTCAGCAACGAGTATAATGATGAAAATTACAAAAAAACAGCCGCCATCTTGGATCGTAGAATGGACCTGGAAATCGTATTACACGTATGCGAATTAGAAACGAGTACAATGATGAAAATTGCAAAAAAAAGTTCCCGCCATCTTGGATTTTAGAATGGACTCGGGAATCGTATTCCACGTATGCGAATTAGTCAGAAACGAGTATAATGATGAAAATTGCAAAAAAAAGTTACAGCCATCTTGGATCTTAGAATGGACCCAAAAATGATATTCCACGTATGCGAATTAGTAAGAAACGAGTATAATGAAGAAAATTGCAAAAAAAGTTCCCGCCATCTTGGATTTTAGAATGGTCTCGGAAATCGTATTCCACTTATGCGAATTCGTCGGAAACGAGTATAATGATGAAAATTGCAAAAAAAAAGTTCCCGGCATCTTGGATCTTAGAATGGAACCAATAAAGATATTCCACGTATGCGAATTAGTCAGAAACGAGTATAATGATGAAAATCGCAAAAAAAAGGTCCCGCCATCTTGGATTTTAGAATGGACTCGGAAATCGTATTGCACGTATGCGAATTAGTCAGAAACGAGTATAATGATGAAAATTGCAAAAAAAAGGTCCCGCCATCTTGGATTTTAGAATGGACTCAGAATTCGTATTCCACGTATGCGAATTAGTCGGAAACGAGTATAATGATGAAAATTGCAAAAAAAAAGTTCCCGCCATCTTGAATTTTAGAATGGACCCGGAAATCGTATTCCACGTATGCGAATTAGTCGGAAACGAGTATAATGATGAAAATTGCAAAATAAAAAGTTCCCGCCATCTTGGATTTTAGAATGGACCCGGAAATCGTATTCCACGTATGCGAATTAGTCGGAAACGAGTATAATGATGAAAATTGCAAAAAAAAAGTTCCCGCCATCTTGGATTTTAGAATGAACCAGGAAATCGTATTCCACGTATGCGAATTAGTCAGAAACGAGTATAATGATGAAAATTGCAAAAATAAGTTGCCGCCATCTTGGATCTCATAATGGACCCGAAAATTGTATTCAACGTATGCGAATTAGTCAGAAACGAGTATAATCATGAAAATTGCAAAAATAAGTTGCTGCCATCTTGGATCTCATAATGGATCCGAAAATTGTATTCAACGTGTGCGAATTAGTCAGAAACGAGTATAACCCAACTCTGTCAGGAATAACTAGGTACACTCTTCACGCTTCAAGTTCGTCTGTATACTCATTTTCACCCTGTATAATTATGTATGTAACACCCTGTATGTATACGTATGTATCTATCGAATCTATGATCACTTTGTATAACTATAAAACGAAACGATTAGATTCTGATTAGAAAAAATGTATAAAAGTCCATATATGGAAAATTTTATAAAACGACAACAAAATAAAAACCCGCCCGTTTGCACCTTGTAAAACACTGTTTTTACAAAATCAAAGATTATGCGCAACAAAAAAAAAAAAAACAAAGTGTGAAAAAAAAGAAATAAAAGAACATTTTCAGCGCGTATAGTTAGGATTTGAACCTGGTACCACTGCTTCACAGCCGAACGCATGAACCACATTACCAACCTCCCTATATCGTGGTACGGCAAAATATGCTATGTGTTGCAAGTGATCATGCGTTTCGTTCGTGGCAAGGTAGTGTATACTGTTTCAGAGCCATCTGTGCCAATGGACGAACAACAAAGGTAGTGTATATACTGTTTCAGAGCCATCTGTATGCCATGCTCACGAACAACCGTGGCGCCGTCTAGTAGTGACGACATTTCAGGTGGATGCATTTTAATGTATGGTGCTGATATATCTACTTAAACTAAATAATCTCTGATCTACCTTAGACATAGGACATGTTCTCGACTTTTTGAATACTATGAAAATTTAGGCCTATTTTAAATATCCACTCACTTGCTTCATGTAGCTTTTGTTACATGTCATCACTCTTATTTTACATAGACATAGAATCTATCGCAAAAATCAAAGCAAGTGAGTGGATATCAAAGGTTGTTCGACAGAGTATACTTACGATATAGTTTGTATGACTAAAATTCGTAACACAATGGAAGCTGTCGTAATTTTTGTTTTGATTAAGCCCCTACCCAAGTATTTTTTCTCAAACATGCAATGAAATGTTGTCATTATGTTCGTCATAATAGGCTTTAAAGTATGACGTTGCAGGCGGATGACGTCGAGATAATTGTAAAGGATTTTCATACGAATTTAACGGCCTAGGCCGGTAAGTAATATTTTTTTTAAAACATGGCGTCGGTTTTCATGAATAGGCTAAACAGCTAAATTCTGTTTTTTTGATTGTCGTATTTTTTATTTATGTTTGAGAAAAGCACTATACATGCCTCGCCGTGAAATGGGCTTACCGGCTTCGTATCACTGTCCGGCCTCACTACGTTCAGCCGCCCATAGCTGCTCAGCCGATAAGCCCATCTTTCCCGGCGTCTGCAGTAATGTACTATTTTTTGCAATCGGCTCATTATCATCATGATGCTCAGATATTCCATATGAAAACCTCTTGTGATAGAACTGTTAAATTGCCAGTGATTAGAAGAAATATCTCAGCCCTCAAAACTCATAATTTCTTAGTGGACATGTCTAATCGTTCGTTTTATTATTTATTTCATTCTGACATGCCACCTTTTGACAAAATGAATCATTTAATTTTATTTTTTGACATTCACTTTCCTATTAGAAAATACCCACAAAATCAAAGCAAAAAGATCAAATGGGTTGATGGTGACATAATGATTGGAATGCAATTTTATGATGATATTAGTAATCTGCTGGAACGGTTCCCGACTAATCAGGATCTATTGGATTTTGTTAATAGATACAAAACATTTATAGATAAGTTAAAACGGGAAAAACGTTCTTCTTTTATTAACGGTCAAGTACAAAAAGCTGGAAATGTTAGCAAGATGTTATGGCGTGTTATAAACATTGAAACATGCAAAAACCAAGGTAAACCAGATCCAATAGACGTTTTATTAATGGCAAATACTGGGTCGAGTTGCGGTCCAAAACAACTGGCGGATGAAATTAATGATTATTATATAAACTTGAATAAATCTGAATGTAGGCAAATAGATATGGGGAAAGCTCTACTCTTTTTGGATGAGGCCACTAAGTTAGTACGGTCTAGACTTGACATTTTCCTTTTCTCAATTATAGAAATTAAGCAACTTTTAAAAGCCTTAAAATCGAAACATTCTACAGATTTTTATGACATGTCAGCAGACCTCATAAAAAAATTGCCTGATAATGTTATACATATATTTTGTGCCCTTCTTAACCAATGTGCCATTATTGGGGAATATCCCACCTCTTTGAAGATAGTTAAAGTTACTCCTGTGTACAAGGGCAAAGGGTTAAAAGGGGAAATTAAAAATTATCGTCCTATTTCCTTAGTACCGGCTTTATCTAAAGTTGCTGAACTGGGGCTTTGTAATAGGCTGATGGATTACTTTGAAACGAATAAGTTACTTCATGATCGCCAATACGCATACCGCCGCGGCAAGTCTACGGTTGATGCTGCGCGTGCTGTCTATCAGCGTGTACTTCAGTACATTGACCACAAAAAAATGGTTGCAGCGGTATTTTGTGACTTGTCGCGTGCGTTTGATTTGGTTGATCATGAATTATTATTATATAAATTGCAAAGGTATGGTGTACAAGGTAGTCTACTAGATTTCATTAGATCCTTTTTAAAGGACAGAGAGCAGGTTGTATCGGTTGACGGGGGGGCCACTAAGTCTGGGGTGAGGACTCTTGACGACTGTTCTGTCCCTCAGGGTTCAGCGGTTGGGAATTTCCTCTTCTTAGTGATGGTAAATGACCTCATTCATTTATTTCAAGATGGGGATTTTATTATGTTTGCTGATGATGGATGCGCTATTGTTACAGGTGGCACTTTTCATGAACTGAAGGAGAACATTTTGATTACAATACTGAAGTTGACAAACTGGTTTCAAGTAAATGGCTTTTTAATTAACCTAAATAAGACATCTATAATGCATTTCTGGTTGCGAGGGTTGTATCCGACCCCCCTTGACATTAATATAAATAATACAATCCTTCCACAGGTACAGGAAATGCGGTTTCTTGGTTTTGTCTTTGATAGTGGCTTAAAATGGGATAAACAGATTGATGCACTTAGCAGTAGGCTATCTAAGGCGACGTTTGCTCTATCTCGACTTGCTCCTGCTTTATCAAGTAAGAACCTCCGTATGGCATACTACGCCTATGTAAACTCTATCCTGGCGTACGGGATTGACCTGTGGGGACTCGCGGCTGATAGGGATAGGATATTTTTGCTGCAAAAAAGGGCTATTAGAATGTTATCTGGGGTGCCGCCATTTACTCCTACTAAAGAATATTTCCGCGATAACAAAATTTTAACAATGCCGTCTTTATACATTCTGGAGGTAGCTAAATACATGTATCTACACAAGAGTGAGTATGTTTTGCGTCGTCCTGAACAGCGTAAAATTGATAGGGACATAAAATCTGTCTATGTGAGGCTTGCTAAGACTTCAAACTCATTGGCGGTTGTTGGCATTAAAATTTTTAACAGCCTGGATCGTGAGATCAAAGAGGCGGCTTCTTATGACCAGTTTGTTAAAAGATTGAAAGATTTCTTGATAGAAAAAGCATTTTTTACCGTTCGGGAGTTCTATAGTAAATATAACATTAAATAATTTGAAATCTGATATTTTAAGTGACATTTATGTTAATTTTTATTATACCTACTTATGATTGTTTGACATTATTTATTTCTAATTTGAATTGCAATGTATTTGGGTTATAATAATTTTATTGGATTTATGTAGTAAGTTTTATTAATATGATTAGTTAATTAAATTGGGACATTTTATATTAATTGAATTAATTTTCGTTATTCTTATTATTTTTTGTTATTCTTAATTTTAAATTTGATGTAATTAGGATTTTGATTTTTATTGATGTTTATTTAGTATAGTATATTTTATTTGTATGAATTGACTATTGACATGTGTTTTTTACATTAAAGATATTGAATTTGAATTTGAATTTGAATTTGAATCACGCGACCTGTCACTCTCAGGATTCGACAAGTTCCTTTATTCTTTAGTAATCCCAAGACTTTTCACTCATAATCAGTTCTCTCAGATTGACATTTTCCATGGAAACAAACCGTAATTTCTTACCTGTAATCGTATTTACGCCTTTCCATATCAGCAGACATGCTTGATTCAGTCTTTATCTCTATGTAATCTATGTCGTTACCTCTATATATTTTGCGCCACATTTCCCTGAAATATAATCATTATATTAATACCTTCGAGTCTCGAATCTTCGCCTAGTGTAGAAAGTTGAAGTTTCCGCATTAATTTTAGGTTAGGGTGCACAGATGATTAGGATTACTAAATAGCAAGTTAGAAAAAAATTACTTTGCTATGTGACAGTCTGCCCTAAAAATAAGGCAGGAACTTCAACTTTTCACACGCGAAGATACGAGAGTTAGCGGTACTAATTGAAGAAATATATCATATTATGAACCTTATTACAACGCTTTAAAGTCTACCTTATAATTAGGTTGATGTTTTCCATCTTTTCCCTGTGGAACTCCATGAGACATTTCTCTAAAGCCACAGAATACTCCTTGATGTCTTTGTCTAATGCTTGCGTCACTTTCATCTCATAGAACTTTTCCCTGTATTTTTTCTCCACATCCTTATTCTGAGCTTTCTTTAGTTCTAGCCTATTTTGTTGCAGTCTTTTCTGCAGAAATTAAGATAAACATATGATTTGTAGCTTGTAGTTGACACGGACAACATAATGACTAAGTTAAAAGGTTTCAGGCAGTAAATATAAGACAAGGAAGTTTATTTATGTTATATACTATTTCATACTTTATAAACACAGTGCAAATCAATATAAAAAACCAATATGTACCACATTATTGTCCCTATGTACAGTTAAGGACATAAATATATGCACAATTTTAGAGCTTACGCTTCAAACTTAAGTAATAAAGTGTATACATATTTACGCCCAGGCATTTTCATGTGTGAACAAGATACAAAATGGTACCAAACACATGCTAAAATTTAAAGAATACTCCACCAAGGGTTCGGTTACGTCAATAATATTTATTTGAATACCTTTAGCGCCTAATGTCAATGGCATAAGGTTCAAAATCGTTGACACTAGCCAACCAAATATACATACCTTAATTTCGTTCAATTCACCTTCAGTATGTGCTTTTTCTCTCAACAGCTGTGTATGTTTATTAATTAAAGGTGCTTTTTCGGAGATCATATCCATATTGACGCCGCTCATCTTTTCGTTTATTTCCGCTAATTCTTTATCGCAGCTAGCTATCTCTGTTTGAGCTTTTCGTAGCTTGAGATTATCGTCTAGGTCGCGTTTATAAATCTGAAAAAGGTGACAAATCGTGAAAGTAGTAATATGGGTAGCTAATTACTAAAGACAGCTTCATATCAACTTGCTAGGTTTATCGATAAGGGGACTAGAAAGGACTATGCGTCAAAATGGACCCAAATCAAACAGAGCGTAGTGTCATTACCCCGGCGAGAGTGTAGTGAAAAAAACGTTACACAAAAATAAACTCTAACGGCCTTATTCATAAAAAGTTACGCGCCCGCTGATGGGTCGTTGTTGACCGGATGGCTAAAAACGTTATTCATAAACGTTCAATAGCGCTATTCAGCCGCTCAAACCTACTATAAATCCCCCGAAAGTTATAGAGCCGAGGACCCTTCTATAACTTCTTATTTAACAAGATAGCTGGCAAAATTTTGATCAGCTGATTTTTGACAGGTGCATAACCATGCGTTTAAAGTAGGCAGAAGAGAAAAGATAAAGGTATGAAAGTCTGATTTGGTGTATAGTTTTTTATATCGTCTATTCATCTGATTATTATTAAATATGTATCCAGAGATACTTAATTATATTTAGATAGGTATTTAAAATAAATATCGGATGATTTATTGTAAGTAGTTACGCAGTTTCGATTTTCTCTACATGCAACATTACACGAATCAGAAATGGTGGGAAAACTAATCTCCAACTTTTTTAATTTAAAATTTTGTTGATAGTTTTTCAACCATTTCAACTTCAACGTCAATACGCAGTGAGACTCCATCATGCAGGCCTTAAACGCTATTGATGCCATAAATAATTTGTGTAATCCGCCGCGGCGTCCAAAAATATATAACATAAGGGCAGATCCCATTGAGGATCTGCCCGATGTTGAATTTAGGCGGCGATACCGCTTTAATAAGGCGACTGTTTTGTATATAGTAGAGTTGGTGAAAGAAGACCTGAAGAAAGATCGCAGAGGAGCTGGCCTCACACCAGAACTTCAGGTTCTAACTGCAATTTGGTGTTGGGGGTCGCAAGGAAGTAAATATTTATTCATTACTTACCCGTACTACTAACTGCCCATACTTAGGTACTAACTAGCCATACAATTATGTTTCGTTATCTGACCGTCATCGCAAGTACCTAATCATAAAGCTAACTGTTTTGATTAGTTACCTAGGTAAAAGAATACGTAGTAAGTACCTAATAATTTCAGGTTCAAGATGATGATAATATAATTATTTGAGATAAAAGTAAGTAACAAGGAATTAGGAAATATTTGCGAATTCGCGCCAGACAGCTGTCAAACTTTTTTTTAATTTGCGGTGAGACCACATTTTTGTCTATGATTTTGTCAAGGCGCCAACATAACGCGTCTAATCCGTTCAACAGCGGCTCAACAGTTATCGGAGAGATATTGAGCGTTTATGAATAACACTTCTTATAAACCGTTCAACAAGACTTATCGGCTCGATAACTATTGGGCCCCTCAAACCTTCAACAAGGAATTTTTATGAATAAGGCCGTAAAGATATTGACATAAGTCAACCGCAGGGTATGAGATACCCTGCCACACTCCCGCCGGGTTAAAAAGGTCTGCTTAGGTACTTTATTTGATTCTATAGGTGCAAAGTTGAATTCCATTGGATAATTTTATATAAGTAAGGCCTACTGCGGGTACTCTCTAAGTAAATCACCATTGTCCAGATACTAATTTTCATCGTATTCGTCTGACTAAAGTACAAATATCAGTTTTAACTAATAATTAAACATTGTGCCCATAGATTGAAATGAAATAAATATAAATACCTACTTAATGACAGAACTTTCAACTCTGTTGGTTTTTGGTCCACTGTCCATACAACGCTGCCCATGGCCCTTTATAAATAAGGGGATTAAAGCATAAAAATAAGTTCGAGTTTAACAAAGTAAAATAGTTACCTGTTGTTTGGCCAATTCATCCTTCAACGAGTCAATCCTCTTCGTCAAAGTATCTCTATCGATCATTATCTGTTTCTGCCGTTCCATCAACCGTTCATTCGCCTCTTTTATTTTGTCCATGTCGCGTTGGACGTTCCTTTCTTCATGTTGTTTTATCTCTATGTTAATGGTCTTGACTTTATCGAATGAGTTTAGGATTTTAGTGATAAAGGTGCGTTTGGTGTCTATTGTGGTTCTGTCGACAAGGACGGGAAGGGTTTTATAAAAATTAGATAATAAAGTTATACAGGAGCAAGTTCATTATTTGATTGCATTTCAGGCTTTGTTTTAGCATACAGAAAGTAACTGATTTGTGTACAAATTGGTAAAGTAGTTTCTTACGTAAAATAGGTAATCGAAATAAAATAAGAATGATCGAATCGAGCACAATTATGAAACGATCTTTTTTCCACCATCATCATCAGCCTATAATAGTCCATTGCTGGACGTAGGCCTCTCCTATTAACTATGCGTATAGACGCATTAGGAGGTAAATGCCCATAATCGCCACGCTGGGCATGCGGAGCGGCGATCACAGTAGTGTGTCCACTATGATGACGCTGCTGCCCATCATCAATCTTTTATCAAATAATGGTGGTGGTGGTTGCAGACTCAATCCCTTAGTGACTCTTACGACACCCGCAGGGGGAGTTGGGAGTTTTCCACCATACCAAAGCCATAATTATGTCACCAAAGTTTAGGTTTAACAATATATTAAAGTTGCTACTTTAACAGCCTGTTTCATAAACCCTAGATAAAACTATCCATCAGTGAAACAAATATCCCTTTCTCCAAGCATATAAAAGAAAAGGACAGCTAACATTTATCTACCAGATATTTTTTATTCGTTGATGGTTAAACATGTCCTAAATTAAAAAAAATACCCATGGGGTGTAGGAATCATACCTATTCTTTCTCACTGTCTCAGTCTTGGCGTTTTCCTTTTCTTTCAGCTCCGCTTTGAGCGCTCCGGTGGCGTCCTGTAGTTGTTTTAATTCCAGAGCATACTTTTCGCTGTTTGCTTGCAATTGTTTAAGAGATTCTTGTAAATTATGTAGCTCTTGCACCTAAAATAAAAACATGTTTATATTATAAAACTTTTTCAATATACTGGGTAAAAGAAACCGCGAAAAACTTGTACAGTCAAGGGCAAAAATATGTATACACTTTTGAACCTTATTTTAATGGCATAAGATCAGCCTCCGTAGCCTAGTTGGTAGTGACCCTGCCTACGAAGCTGGAGGTTCCGGGTTCGAATCCCGGCGAGGGCATTATTTGTGTATTTATTTATCACAAATATTTGTTCCTTGGTCATGGCTGTCTATGTATTTAAGTATCTATATGTATCTATCTATTATATATATCGTCGCCTGGTGCCCACATCACAAGCCTTAATTGAGCTTACCGTGGGACTAGGTCGATTTGTGTAAGATGTCCCAAGATATTTATTTATTTATTTAAGATAAAAAAGTGTATACATATTTTTGCCCTTGACTGTACTTACCCAATATGACCCAAGGTCAAGACTTATCCAAAAGTACAAGTGTTGTAATACATTAGTCGTATTATTACATAAGGATCATGATATTTATACGTGGTGTAACTGTTACAATGTGGAAAGGAACTCATTGTTGCGGTTTGTGTGAAAGTATGTATCGTTTTCAATAAAAAGGGCCATATTATCAGTTATCAGGACGAGATTTGCTTGTATCCTTATAAATTATAAGAATTACTAATATGCGAAAATGAGGACCTATACATAATTATTTATAATTAGGCGGTTCTACTGACTCACGGCATCAGCCATAAACGCGATAATTATGTGTTAAGAAAAGGCACGGCGTTTTTTTAATTGAATTTAAATTGTCATGAGATATCAAACCATTAACGTAGACCTTTTCCGAAACATCTGTGAGTTTTGCCGTTTAATTACCTACATGTTAGTTACGCTACACACTGTATCATTTTTATAAACTGAATTGTGCGTTTTTTTACTGTACCATTACAACCCACCTTCTTCTGTATATTGAGATACTCCTCCTTCAACTTATTCTTGGCCTCGGCCTTTGCCTGCAGTTTCTTGGCGTGGGCGTTAAGCTTCAACTGCGCGCTTTTGACTCTCGCGCGAAGCGTGCTGATCTTTTGCCGAAGGTCGGTCTGCTTTGCGGTCGCTTCGTCGAGTGTGAGGTCGGATTCTAGGCCGCTACATTGAGTTTTGATGGCTTCTAGCTGTGAAGAAAATGAAAGTTGAGCAAAGACGCATAGAACATTATACAGGTTGACTTTGAATATGATTATTGATGATATTGATGACGATCCTGTTAAATTATATGGTAGTGCAGCGCACGATCGCACTTTAGGTACAGCCGCCACTGGATACTAGTTTTTTTAACACGTACAGTACAGTACATACTCACTTTTGAGTATACCATATTCTTGGTATGTGATGCTCTATAGGGCATTCCGTTAGAAAGTCTTAGAAAACGTCTTCTCTAAATAATCCTGAGAATGATTATGATCCTCTCTTATAGTCGTTGCAGTCATTTTCTAACAAGTTGGAACCACGTAAGTGACACACAATAGATGATAAAAACTAGTACCATCATAAGTAACTTGGCTAACAAATCGGTTTATATTATCGAGTTTAACCGATTTTATAGAAGTAGGAGCATTCCATGAAACCATCTACTTTTTGTCGCTTACGTGTCGCTATGGTACTCGTAGCTACCCTAATAAAATGTGCTAGCTGCTAGGAAACACTATCAATCTTAAAACCTAGATTATATGGTATTATTTTACCGTAACTCAGCTTACTAATTTAATTTCTCAAAGGTATTGAAAAGGTATCGCTTACGACACGTTTCCATGGAATGCCCCAGTAGCTGGAGAAACAATGATACATTACGTTTTTAGTGATGGTGTTGATCTCTTGAATCATCTGGTCCATGAGGGGCATGTGGCCGGCCACCTGCTTCGCGGTCTGCAGTTTCTGCTCCGGTTCCATCAGCGACATCGATATCTCTTCTACGGACTCGGTTAATGTTGAAATTGTCTGGAAAAATGGGTTTTATATTTTTTCATCACATTTGCTTTCTAAGCACGCTATTGCTTGCATGCGTCGCGGGAGAAAAGTGAAATTCCCTAGGGATTTCCTAGGGATAGAAATGTTAGTTCGTTGTCTAATATTATTTTGTCATAAAACTAATTTTTTTGCTCGCAAGTGTGATGAAAAACATTGCATGCTTCACGGTCGGTAAGGGGAATACAAACTCGAGTCAATAAAAGCCTCAGCCTACGGCGTCGGGCTTCTAACACTCTCGTTATTAATACCGTACTTACCTCCCTAGATGCACAATGTACTATTATTGCAAGGGATTTAATAAATTGTGTGAAAATTTGAATAAATCAACCCCTTCATCACCGCGATCCTCTGAAGTCTTATGTCAATTGAAGATCTATTTTAAACTGACAGCCATCGTGACAGCAAGTGATTAAACTAGTATAGACACCTTGGAAAGAGAAAAGTGTAGGGCGAAAAGGCGATCTTTTATAATTTTTACATAGCAAGAGATCCTATTTTAAATTAGGCTCGCGCAAGTGCGAGAGATAAAGACAAAATTACGTTAGCTTCGTAGCATTAGTATTAGTGTAACAAAAACAAACCGTAACCATACCTTATCCACATCTCCAAGTCGCTTTTCCAATTGTGGAATTTCAGTTTCCTTTAATGACTGTATTTTCTCGTTCAAGGATCTCATACCGAGCAGTTCATCTTTCTTGGCAGAGGCTCTTTGCAATTCTTCCGTAATTTTCTCCAATTTCGCCGGAACATTCATGACTTGGGTAGTGAGTTGCGATATTAAGTCAGTTACCTAGGTTAGATATTTGAAGGTTAATATAATATTCCACATGAGGAACAGGACTCCTACGTTGTTGTTAACACAAAATTTGTGTTTGAAAGTGTGCCAATTTATGTACAGCTTTTAACACGTTCGCCCCCGGTACTGTTTCACAAAGTCCTAATACTATCCCCATCGACTTTTCTTATTTGTATTTTGGCTTTATCTGAATAAAATTTCTATTCTATTAGAACTCCTATGCCGGTGACACGCATGTGTGACGATGAAATGATTGTACTCCTATGCCGGCGACACAACATTTGTGTCATAAATTTTCATATTTCTATATCACTGGTGTAGGAGTAAGAACTTGATTTATTCTAGTGGCACTGGAGTACGGTTATTTTGATCACGTATCTGCGTCCTATGCCAGGAGTCAGAATTTTTTGATCACAGGCGCTGTGTCACCGGCATCGAACGTGTTAATGACATAACACAAAGTTGAAAGCTGTTATTATATGACAATCGGGAGCGCGCCTCTACAGTAAGAACGCAACTCTTTTGATATTTGCAGTCACAAAAACTATTTAGCTGTCAGGCCTGTCAGTCTAGTTTCATGCGATAAAGTGAACCAGTTTATTCAGCTTACTTCAGACTCCGCATCAAAACCACGGTTGCATAACGGACAACAGTTGTTATCCTTGAGTTGTCCCTTATATTTAGTGATGATGTACATTGACGATTGTGCCAAATTTTGATCTTCCTGTAACAAAGAGTTAAATGAATCAGTCACTCTCTTGTACTCCTATTATTACGCATCATCTTTAACATCTTGTCTAAGTCCCGTTTATTTGGGACAGCACATCGAACACCATGGCGCAAGTTTTTAGTAGGCAGGACTCTAGTAAAGTAACAGATCATAATCTATTTAATGTGATCTATCTTGGCCTAGTTGGAAGAGGCCTGTGCCAAAAGACAGAGGATGAACTATACATGCCGAGGTAGGCAATTCGGCATCAATTTTAATTCAAATCTCTTCTCTCCTTGAATGGGGCAGTTGTAGACACTGCCGATCGTAACCATGCGTTTGGGCATTAAAGGAAATCAGATATTAATTCTTTGTTCTAAGCCTTAGCCTAGCATACAAAAAACTGTAATAAACACAACTCAAAAATTAAACAAAGCTGCTTTATTTGACACTTCATTCAATTAATTCGTATCGTGAAACAAATTTATATTCTCAAACCGGAATCAGAATCGGATTCGAAAGTGTTGATACAACAAATGACACAACATTTGTTTGTAGATGTAGTGACTGATTAATTAATCAATATTCTGTAAGTCTTTGCACTTAAACTAATAACATATGAATATAACTATGAATATATCCTAGTTTGACTTATACACTGTTGTGTCAACATTACTTTCGAATCCCATTCTAATCGCGGTTGGACGATACACACCTGCAGTTTCTCCACAGTAGTATTTAACTTAGCCAGAGTAGCTTCATAGGACTGTGTGCCGCAAGCCTTATACATCTGGTCCTCAGCCTTCGTTAGCTCGCTTCGACGGTCGTTCAACATCTCTCTCACGTGCTTCCGTTCTGCCTCTTGACTGGTCACCTAGTTATGGAATAATGGTTTTATTAGAAATAATCCTCCAATAATGGGACCATGTCAAAATTACAAGTACTAAAGACTCCTAACTCTTCTACCTTGTAAGGCCCACCACACTCTTTTCTTTAACCTTTTTAACGCCAAGCCGCGAAACAATTTACCGTGCCACTGACGCCGTTGGGGCAAAAAATTGATTTGCGACAAAATAATGCCAACATAAAAATAAGCAATTTTTTAATAGATTTTCTTTAAAAAAAATGACGTCAAATGCCGTCATGGACGTGAGTGGCATAATTTTATAAAAACGTCATTTGCCGTTTTTGGCGGTCAAAAGGTTAAATCTTATTTTGATCCTTGCTATGTAAGGAATAGCGGCGAATATCAGTTGTTTGTAAAATCAATCAAAGGAAATGCGACTTTATTATGTTTAAGAAAAGTTTAAATTTCATTGAAGTGGAGTGTACATTGTAATGTACATTGGGCCTTATGAGGTTAAATACCACTCGGGAATCGGATTATATTTATAACATCACTTTGACATCCCGAGTGGCCCAGGGTTTCAACGCAATTAAGTGACTGTTATGATTTATTATGCCATCACTTAAACAGTACTTAACCCTTAACTTGGCAAATTTAAAAAAAAAACGTTCGTTCTAGCCTCCTCGCCATTGTGTAGAGACTGTAGAGTGTAGAGCATAAAATTTTGTCTTTAAAAAAATACAAAAAGTGGGTCAAAGACCGTGGTGATATACATTGCCAATTTAAGGGTTAAGTGGCCTATGTTTCTATCGCAATTGATTCACTGTTCAATCTGTTCATTACCATACAGGTACAAAAAGTACGTATTTTGCAACAAGTGGCTACAACAAGACCAAAGGATATTAATATTATTAATATAAGAATCGAGACGGAGAGCCGGAAGACCCCGTCGGCGATGGCGAGATGAGCTTGACTCGTTTGAGAAGGGATGGTCAGACACTGCACAAAACCGTGAAAAGTGGAAAAAATGGGGGGAGGCCTTTGCTCAGCAGTGGGACAATACAGGCTCCTAATAATAATAATATAATATAAGAATAGTAATTTACTTTTGAGAAGTAAGTACATAAGACATTTTTTGTTCAATAGCAGACACATAAATTGATGTGACAACATTAATTCCTAAAATTGTATACAGGGATGGTGTACAATTACAACTTCACCTCTGGAACGCCTCCGTCATAAATTTGGTTATTTTTAAGTGACTTCAACTAATTTAAATTATAGTCCAAATTGCTTGTGACAGATCCGTCACTAATCTAGTAATTGGAGTTCGAGGCCAACGAAACTACGACAGATGCGTTATTGTCAAATCCGTCAAAGTCTCTTATGTCATTGTCAAATAAAGTTTTCAGGTTTCCACAACCTTTTTGTTATTTAATTTATTTATTTAAAATAATTCCTAATATAAACATTATAATACCTGTGTAATGTTTGTACGCGTTTTTGTTTAATATGGATGTCACAACTAGGATTTTCTTAAAAACACGTAAATACCTAAAAACTTTTCTTTTCTCTTTAACATTGATATGACAAAATTTTCTTGTAAAGAACTTAAAATGATAAGAGCCAACGTTTCAAATCCTATTTTAAAAAGAAGTTGAATTACCAGTGAACACATACGACAGCGTGCCATATTTGTTAAGACAGTAGGTATGATTAAATTACTAAGCAGTATAAGTACTGTACTATACTATTACTAAGTGGTTTTAACCCGTAATAAGGCAGGGGTGCGTTATTACGGGTTAAAATTATGGGAAAGAAATTTGGAAATGTAAAATGAAAGCATTTTTTGTATTTTATTTGTCTTCTTCATCATTTATCCTCCTGAGTCCTGGGTAAAAATCGAGTACACTCCCATAAAAGCCGAGAGTCCTTTATAACACCATCAGTGTTGAGTCCTGAACTTACTATCGCTCATTTTAAGGTTTAAAATGAGTTTGTCACATTTTTGTTGGAACAAAGTTGGTTATATACTCTAAGAGGTATATTTTAAGCATGTCTTTTACAAATTATTTGGGCGTCATAAAGCCCTCTCGGCTTTTATGGGAGTGTACTTAATTTTTACCCAGGACTCGGGAGGATAAGAGATGAAGAAGACAAATAAAAAATAAAATACAAAAAATGCTTTTATTTTACATTTCCAAATTTCTTTCCCATAATTTTAACCCGTAATAACGCACCCCTGCTTTATTACGGGTTAAAACTGCTTAGTAATAGTATAGTATAGTACTAATACTGCTTAGTAATTTAACCATACCTACCTTTTAATTTATGTGTAGTTAAATTGCTGTACCAAATGTTATTAACACCTGAGGTGATACCAGCGCAATACCAACTTTGTTACTAATAATTGCGGATAATTAAGTTTTTATTAATTTTTTTTTTTTTTTTTTTATACCACGTCGGTGGCAAACAAGCATACGGCCCGCCTGATGGAAAGCAGTCACCGTAGCCTATGGGCGCTTGCAACCCCAGGGGTGTCACATGCGCGTTGCCGACCCAATAAGAACTTGTACACTCCTCTTTTGAAGAACCCCATACTGTAGTCCAACGGGAAAACCTCGGCAGGGAGCTCATTCCACAGACGGACCGTCCGCGGGAGGAAGTTCCTCTGAAACCGCACGGTGCGCGACCATTTAGGTTGCAAGGTGTGAGGATGAGCGCCCAGTCGGTGGCGAGCGGTGCGATGATGAAAAGTGGACGTTGGCATCATGTCGAACAGTTCTTCAGAGCACAACCCATTGTACAGACGATAGAACACACATAAGGAGGCGAAGTCTCTCCTTAGACTTAAGGGTTCAATACCGCCTGTGAGTCTGGGATCGTCGACTATTCGGACAGCTCGTCTCTGAACCGAGTCAAAGGGTGCAAGCTGGTATACAGGTGCTCCTGCCCAGAGGTGACAGCAATACTCCATATGGGGTCTGACTTGCGACTTATATAACAGAAGTCTTTACCCCGGAGTAAAGTATCCCCTCGCTTTATTGAGCACCCCGAGCTTTTTGGATGCCAGCGTAGCTTTTCCCTCTAGGTGACATCGGAATTGGACGTCGTTGGAAATGTCGACTCCGAGGATCCCAATACTCCCTGACATGGTAAGAGCTGTGTCTTGGAACTTTGGAGCCACAGTAAATGGGGTTTTTTTAGCGGTAAACGCGCAAACTTGTGTCTTTGTGGGGTTGAACCTGACTAGGTTATCCCGACCCCATAACGAGACTCTAGATAAAGTGTTCTCGATGTCAGACACAAGTTTTCCGTGACTTTCCAGTACCACAGAGCGAGGGATATTAGCACGGCCTGTGTAAAAAGTATCCCCAGTACTGTCATCCGCATAGCAATGGAGGTCGCCGATAGACAACATGTCATTGATATGCAGAAGGAACAGCGTAAAAAAAGCGGAAAATATCTTATATTTACGTGAAAATAAGTAAATAATATTGTTTCTATAAATTAAAGAATTAAAATTACCAATAAATAACATATCTCAACGTCTGTTTTTAGAAAATAAGGATTTACTATTGTAAGAACATTTCATTGGTGTGGCAATATTTTCGTAGATTCTTTGGCCTCGAACTCCAGTTACTAGATTAGGCACTCCAGAGGTTAAACATATTCATATTTAAAAATTTCAATAACGCAAAGAAATGTATGTTTATTTAAACAATTAGATATAACCTCACCTCAATATGTTTTTCCTTCAATTTATTTTTCATAGTTTCAACCTCAGCTGATATTTCGCAATCAAATTTATTGATTGCCATAGTAAAACCGCTTTCCGGCATTCGCCCCAAAAGTTCTGTAATAGCCGTTCTGTGTTTGTTCTTCAAAATCATTAGCTGTTTCTCTTTCTGTTTCAGTGACTCTTCGATTATGTCTCGCTCTTTTAATTTCGCACTTTGTTTCTGAAGCTTTGTTACCTGAATATTAAATAAAAATGTAACTGGAAAATGAACTCTATTTTTAAGAAATGATGGTGCTCACTCTCTGTTGTAACTGAGAGATCCTTCCTTGGTACGTATGTTTTGTTACAGTTTGTATAACAGCCTAATAGCCCAAAAAATACTACTAATATTACTATAGCAGTTGTCATCATACCTTTTCATTAAGTTGTTCAAGTTCATGTTCATGTTGCTCTATAACTTTTTCGTCATCATTAATTTCTCTTTGACATTCCTCTGTGTTCAACTCATGTACAGTTGCTTCATATGCTCTGCAAATTACAATTGTTTCAATTTTGAAAAATGCTTGATTAGAAATTACATAGCAGAAATACGCATTGTATTACACTATTAAAAATTGTTTCTTTGTATCTTTTGAACGTTTTACTTACTCTTCGGCAGTTTTAACTTTTTGTTCCACTGTTTCCAATCGTAACTTAGATTCATTCGCGTCCATAATTTCTCTTTCGATCTTGACAATATTGTTCCTTACATTTTTTATTTCTGTTTCTTTATTTGATATTTTTTGTTCATGGCGGGACTAAAAAAGAGCACAAACACTAATAAAAAATAAATATATTAAAATATAGACAAATTTCTATATACATACTGTCAACTACTATGAGATGCGTCTACTTTCTCTGGAGTTGTAAATTTCGGGGATTTGTTTCTGTCATTCCAAAGAAGGTGTCATTAGAGTGACAGAGAAAAATCCCCGCAATTTTCGGATTTCGTAGTTTGCGGTAGGGCCGAAGGTGTCTTTAGGCAATGGTAAAGCAGTGGTATAAAAAAAGGGTTAGAAAGAGCATACATTTGTTTGTAGATGACTGTACTTAGTACAGATATTGTATTACGATAAAGTTAATCACTTACAAGGGCATCTATACTAGCATTGACTAGTGACTGAAGTTTGTTCTCTTCAGCATCAGCCATTGATTTCAACTCTTCAAGATCTTTTTGCAGAGATTTGATTTTATTAGTTACTGTGCTAATTGCCGCATCTGCTTCCTCATTAGTTTCTATTGGTTGGAGTTCAATCTCTGAAAATTAGGGCACTGATTTAGACGGAATCCGGACCATATGGCGTATTTAATCTGTTATTAAAGAAAATCAAAAGAAAATGCACAAAGATCACAATTCAAACTGATGCAGTCCCAGCATTTCAAAACGGGATATTGGTGCTACAAATTGTAAGTAAATTTTTTTTTTTCTACAAACTGCAGCTTGTATTCTCAAAGAAAATTAAGTAAAAAATAACATTTTACCTTTAATTTTCATAATAAGGTTTTATAAAACTATACATACATACATCTTTTGTTTTGTGAAAATATTTAGTAGCTTTAATTTAAATTAAAATAACATTTTCATTAGACTAAGTTTTTAAACTTACCAGCCAATTTAGCTGTTTCCACAATCAAAGTGTTTTTTCTATCAATCCGATCTTGATTTTGGCTTTCCAATAAAATCAACTTGTTAAATTTTACCTCATTGGCTGTTTTTTCATTGGCAATCTTCTCCTCATCTTTGTTGAATGAGAAGTTCTTTTTATAGGACTCTTCAAGTTCTTTCTGCTTTGCTACGACTGTGGTTCCATAACTGTCTGCATATAGGACAAAACAATATAAATTAAATGTTTACAATAAATTATACCCACTCTTGGTATTATAAAATGAGATATCTTTATCATTGTATACAGACAAAGGAAATAAATTATGGAGACAGATGAATCATACTTATATTTTCCTGTAGCTCAGTGATAGTTCCTTCAAAAATATTCTTGATATCTTTTTTCAACTCTCGCTCTTGTGTTTGGCAATGTTCTAACCTGCAAAGAAAAAAATAAAGTTTACTTCTTATTTTTTACACACATGTATTAGGGGAATTGGAAAATTTACTGAAATATTGAGCCTGCTATAAACTTTAGGATTTACTTGCTATTAGTTACCTTGTTTTAATTTTTTCTCGCTTAGATTCAAAGGCTACTAAATTTTTCTGCAGTGTCTCTATTGCTTTTAGTTTTTCAGTGATCGGGTTAAGCTCCTGCAATATCTTGGACACCTTCAGTTCTGCATCTGAGATGCGGCTCTCATCATTAACAACATTTAATTTTTTCTTATCCAGTTCTTCTTTTTGTTCAGTCAGGTGGGCTACACTTTGTTCTAGATCGAAGAAAAGTTATGTCAATATAATAAAGATACATTCTTGAAGAATTGAAGACACTAGGTTAAAAACTTGAAAGGTAAATTATAACCTAAACTTCATGGAGTTTTTGCTTTTGATGCTCAGGTCTGCAGCAATTAAAGTGGACACAGTGCCTCAGGGATCTCTTGACTAACCTTGTAAGGCTGACAATGCAATTTTCGTCAAATTCAATTATGACTATTACGGCATAGAAAATTATGCTAAATTATATTTGTTGGCAGATTCAATTAAATACTGCTATATTAATTTTACTAAAGGTTTAAATACCTTGATAAAAAGTTTATGTTTCTCCTTAAAAGACTACAGTAGTTATTTAGGTGCTTCGTGTAATTCATTGCAAAAAGCTGTTTAATTACCAATTAATAGGATTTAGCTCACCTAAAAGTTTAATGGATGTGGCATACTCCTTCCGGATCTTTCTCAGCCGATCAAAACAAGTACTGTATTTGTCAGCATCAAAAATCTCATCAAATCGTTCCTTGACTTTCTTGCCCTCCTCCAGGGGCCAACTGGCATCTTCTTGATGGCAGAATATTACTGAGTTTAGAATCGCTTTTGAGACACCTGAAAATATTTTGTTGTGTATTAATTTTACTAATATTGCATAGGGTCTGTACAAGTTTGATTGTACAGTCACCACACGGGATTGTTGAGCCACTTGCCACTGTTCGCAACTTGGTAGAATAATACAAATCGGGTCCCGAACTCTTATGAGGCTGGTATCACGACTTCGGCCGAAATCTGCTGACCAATGGGGTGGGCGTAACGGGCGTTGGTACGGTTAGCCAATGACCGCTCGCGTTTTCTTCATAAGGTGACATTACCATGGTTACGTAATAACAAAAATGTTTAACCAATGATTGATCGCAATTTTTCCGGAAGCTGACGTTACTATAGTTACGTTATAACATCCGCTTTAGTCATGGAGACGTCAATCTAACTTCAGAGCCCTGATGGTAATTTCGTTCACTTTCCTTTTAACGGCTGTCACTGGCAGGTATTTTTTAAGTTAGAATTTCAGTCAGAAACTATCAAGTCTCTAAATAAAAAAAATATGGCTTCTGACAGATTATAAAATTATAGGTAGATTGACAAAGGTTACCTACCATATTTCTACAAAGGTTACATAAGTTTTCAACTAACGTCAACTGAGCTCTGTCAATTAAAAAAATAATTTAAAATTGCTCGATAAGATGCCTATTTAGGCTATTTATATAAATATCTTGAATTGAAAAAAATACCTCGCCTATTAATGTCAGATAAATCATGGCATCTGATTTCAAGAAAACACGAATATATTACTAAACGGTTTTAGACAAATCTATGAAGAACTTTCGTTATCCAGTTTCCTCTACGAACACACACATCTCTAGTGTCCAATAATGGCCGATGACTAATCCTTAATTCTCGTAGAGGAAGAAATTTTTATTATTTCAACTAGTTTTGACATACTGATATCTTGACGCAACAAAGATTCGTATTTAACTGACATATCATCGGGAAACATCGGTCATGTCGCGATCGTGCCTACTACCGAAAAATACCGAACCCATAATATTACACAACCAAATTGCATCCATTGCCAAGTGGCTCAACATTCCCATGTGGTGACTGTACACAACACAATTCACCACAGAAAGCCACCCCTGTAAATATAATTCACTTAAACAAAATGATCTATACATTTTATTGCTAATGCTTGAAATCTGCCAAACTGTAGAGGTGAAATCTTTAGGATAGAATGATATGTGTCGCCATCATCCTAGAATTTTTATTATACAGAATGATTTATCATATTAATTTTCATTCATATGATTAACAAAGTTGAAGCTTGCAGGGGCATAAAAAACATGTCTTATTTGAGAGAAATATGATATTAAAAAGCTTGATTAATATCTTACCAAGTTCTTGGTGCATTACAGAGTCTAAGTCGGCGCATCTTGATGATATATCTTTTACTCTTCCTTGTTCATCAATGACTGATAAAAATGAATCTAAAGTTTTGAAAACAGGTTTCTTTTTGGCCATGCATGTTACTTTCATAGATCTTGACACTTCTAGTTGTTTATCATTGGCATTTACTATCTGAAATTTGCAGTTATTAAAAATAATAATGTTTGTACTTATTCATACAATAAGAGTGACCCACCCAAACAGATTACCACTGACAGAGTCATGCAACTTGTAAGAAAAAGAGCAGTTGATATGTTCAGTAACTGAAGAACCTGGTTTTAGATGACCAGTCTATGAAATGTATACACAATCCTCACGTCATGTAAAATTCGCTTACTGTAACCAGTAAATTGTTTTTCATCATGTGTACCTCAGCAGTTCTAACCTTACCTTAAGTTTAACTTGACCCTGAACTTCAGTTGTTCTGTTGACTTTCGTGTCGTGAACAAAACATTCGTTGCGGCTGCCCGGGGGCATCTGGCCGGTGATGGCATATCGAATACTTTCAATGATAGTAGTTTTTCCACATCCATTTTGTCCAAGAATAAGAGTCAACGGTTTATCAAATGATATCCGCTGTTCATCAGCATCATCTGGCCCAAAGCTTCGTATACCTCGAACAGCTAACGATTTAATTCCTGCCATGAATAAAGGTTGAGGAATATTATGATAAACACGCTTTCGCGCCACCAAGACTAAAATTAATCGCAAAGGCACCGGCAGACAACAAAATACATC
>JALPQI010015290.1:0-41916 GCA_025490895.1 Thaumatotibia leucotreta
TCACGTTCTCCTTATTGTTATGAACTAGAATAATATTTCCACGCATACTTTGAGAATTCTATTATCCTAAAACCGTAGAAAGGCTTATAAAATTAAACTACCGTTAGAACTTCTGTTTATTTTAAACGTTAAATGCCCGGAGTTTAGAACTTACGTGTGCTTCTACAGGTTCAAACATACAGGGTGAATCATATAAGGGACATAAAGGGATTAAGTTTGAAACTAATGTCATTATTAATACTTAATTAAAACTAATAAAATAAAAGTAAATATGCCCGCTTGGCATAGTGCCGAGTATGGTGGGAGCATTTCCCATACCCATTGTGTAGAAAGTAAAGTACGGGAACCAATGGATTTTACGCCAAATGTCCAGGTTATTAAATTCTTTGTCCTGGTTTTAGAAATTTCGAGTTGGTAGCCCAACTTAGAGGCAAACGCCCAAATATGAAAAAATCGGGGTTCCGATATACACGGTGGAATTTAATCGGTGAACAGGAACCCATTTTTCTAATTCAGTAATCGATGGCGGTCACGTTTATGTAGTACTTAAGTGGAACCAAGTTTTTTTTTAGCATAAATTTTTTTTATGTTGAAATTAAAATTTATTGTCACCCTACTAATGGCTTAGTCTGAAAAGTTTAATACCTCTTTTCAAACTATCAGCCATAGAAACTTAAAACATAAATGAGCAATAACCACTCACATGCTTTAATTTTTGCGATAGACTCTATTCCTATGTAAAATAAGAGCGATGCATGGCTGATAATGTATGTATAGGTAATTTTCAAACACAATGTACATTGTTAATGAAATAAATAAATGAAATGAAATGATAGTTTGAAAAGAGGTATTAAACTTTTCAGACTAAACCATTAGTAGGGTGACAATAAATTTTAATTTCAACATAAAAATTTGTTATGCTAAAAAAAAAACTTGGTTCCACTTAAGTACTACATAAACGTGACCGCCATCGATTACTGAATTAGAAAAATGGGTTCCTGTTCACCGATTAAATTCCACCGTGTAGATCTGACATTCCACGAAAAAGTCCACCAATGTCCCGTACGAACACAGTATTTTATTCAAAATTGTGGGCTTATCGAAGTTCTCAATCGTGTTCTCTTTGCTCAAAAAAAAAATTAACTGATAACTCGGAAAAAACTCAAATTATCGGAATATACACGCGTTTGTTCGGGCCAGCCCATGGAATGCTCCTATTAGACAATTAAATTGAACCATTTGTCTCTAATGTGTCTAACGTGTTGTGAAAACACGTACGTATTGCTTTTATTTTTTCTCTAGTAGTCACACTACTTAATACTATATAAATTATACATATTGGATGTCATATACCAAAGAAAAAACGACCAAGATCACCAACGTCCGAGGTGGGGTTTTTTCTTTGGTATATGACATCCAATATTTATAATTTGTCTAGTATTAATTGACGTACATTTGTAAGTTCATAAAAGGTAACGAAGGAGACATACGAGTAAAACATGTCGATCGAAAAGTTGATCGGCCCAGATATGCCCTTAAAAGTTTTGCAGTCATAGTACCGATCACTGGTGATTCACTTTTACCGGCATAAACTTGACAATCACTGACACAATAATTCCGCCACAAAACCACGACAGAGTCGTCCCTTTACCCTGTATGTCAAGACGTTTGCGGCTTAGAATGGCAAGCAATTTGTGCGTCCCACAGAAGTCGAATGGCCTCTGAAAGTTTGATTACCCGTATACAAGTCTTAAGTTCAATATAGCCATTTTATAACAATTCGAGATTGAAATACAATGCTAGCTAGAAAGCATGTTTTGAAATTATACACGATAGCAATATACAAGTTGCGGAACTTTCTCAAAATTTACTAAAATTACCGAATTTTCATGAGAAAATTCTCATGCAAGTTGCGACCAAGAAGATTCATCTTGTTTTGATTAAACATTATTACGGCCCATGCCAGAAATGAACACATCAGCTTAAACCCTTCCAAGACTCAAGGTGGTACTTCTTGGACTTAGCATATTCCTTTCAGGATAACAGCAACTTTGAGCCCTTGAAAACAATAGTTATTTATGTGGAAAGTAGGCTTCATCAGGACGGGTGACAATGACTATAAAACCGACAAGACTTTAGTAAAGAGCCTACATTTCAACATGGTGTATCATACAATGTTTTACAATGCATTATGCGAGGAAAACCAGACTATCTTGGCAGTACCAACTAAGCCGCATGGAAAAGTACTATGAAAATTTATTCCCGCACAAGTGCGTAAAAAAATATGTGCTTAAGTTTACCCTTAAAAGAGCACTTTCTGAGCATATGCCTCGTAAATAACTATTCCTCTTGAATATTCACAAGAAAATTGCTACCGCAATTTATTCGCCAGGTAAATTATATCTTATTTAAAACAACATCCAAGAAATATCAAAATGAACGTCAAGCTACAATATTTTCTGCCTCGTATTAGATTTTTCTGCTCTATATTGTAATATTAAGAAAATAATACCTGTAGCGTAGCGTAGCCTGTATAACAGTCGTGTGGTGGGGTTGCTTTCTAGTTATCTGAAGTGAGGATTTGTAAAATATTGCTGACAGGAACTGAATGCATATTAGGAGAGTCCTATGTCGAACGGTGGATTGTCAGATGATGATCACGAAGAAAAAGAACCATCGCGTGTTGGATCTATATCCCTACGCAAGTCTACCAAAATACTGGTATTTTTACGTTTGTGATTGCCAGGAAATTACTGAGATATGCTACTCGCTTACCCTAATCGTCTATTTCCGTTTAATAGTTGTGAAATAAAACTTAAATTTACCAGAATTTAGAGGTCCTATAATCGTCACGATGGGCAAGCGGGTTGGGGATCGTAGTAGTGTGTCCAATATGACGATGCTGCTGCCCGTCATCAATCTTCTATAAATTAATATTCAGCTCAACTTCCATCTCTTTTTTTTTTTGCTAACCCATGGGAATCCGTTATGGATACCACCCGGCCCGGGAGTAGCCGGGTGGTTATGTCCGACTCGCACGGACTAAACCCCTGGGGTGTTCCGCCGCTCGCTCTGTATGCGGGGTTTCGGGAACGCTGCTGCACACCTCCGAGAACCCCGCGAGCGTTCAACTTCCATCCCTTGGTTGACTCTTACGACAGCTTCGGGAAAATTTAGGGTGGTGAAAAATTAATTTTAAGTTCGTAAAATATCTGACACAATCTGTTTTTTTTTCGAATCGTCTGACACTATCAAGAGAGAAATAAAATCTACTATGATTATTAGTAAAAATCAGACTGTGTCAGATATTCTAACTGACTTAAGCTTACTTGTATAAAGAATAGTTTGACTTTTGTCTTGACTGTTATAAGAGCGAGTCACATATTTTTCGGCCTTCATAGCGCATGACATTATTGCCGGTGACTGTACAAGAAATATCTTATTACATTAAATACGTTTTAAGATAATTTACGAACCAGTTCACAAATAACCTTTCCAAGTATTTTCTTTATTTGTCCAGTAACTCCTTCAATTATTTCAAAATGGCGGATGACAGAGGGTCCTTTGTAAAGGCCTTTGATTGTTACATGACATCGAGCTTCTTAGACGAAATAAATGTAATCAACTTAAAAACGTGACTAATAATAGGATATTTACAAACCTCCGTAGCCTAGTTGGTATAGCGCTCGTCTACAAACCTGGAGGTCTCGGGTTCGAATCCGCGGAATCGTTAGTAAAGTGTAGTAGGTACAGTCAAGGGCATTAATATATATACACTTCTCCATACTGATCCCTTACAAATGTATCTATATATTAATGCACTCGACTGTACTTGTATACACACTAAGAAATAATTTGATTATTCGTCATCGTAGGATGGCTGAGAAGACCAGGCAAAGTGGAAATAAAAGATACGCAAGGCGGACTCCTCCTGCGGGTGTCGTAAGAGTCGACTAAGGGATTGAAGCGTCACTGACTATTCTACAAGATTGATGATGGGCAGCAGCGTCATCCTAGTGGACACATTACTACGATCACCAATCCGCTTGCCCAGCGTGGCGATTATGGGTATTTACCTCCTAATGCGTCTATACGCATAGTTAATAGGAGAGGCCTACGTCCAGCAGTGGACTAACATAGGCTGATGATGAAGGCGGACCATGTCACTGATAGGGATAAAAACGCCAGGATGATGATGATAACGATGATGATCGTACAGATGGCGTCATTGACGAGATAGCGCATCTAATATATTTTGTGCCTCTTGAGTTTCAATACTTAATTGGCAATTTTATAAAAGCAAACAGGATCTTTATAACAAGTACAACAAATAAGCACTCCACTTTCATGTATATTTATAACAATAACACGGAACTACCCAGAATATATATAATTTAATCAAATTATCATAGTATTTTAAAGACGGGCCTTAATCGCTTAAACTTACGTTTCATTATATCCTGACTTTCTGACGTTTCGGGCATGACGTTACAACCGTGGTCGCAGGCTGACCAAACTGAGTGATAATCGTGAAAGTTTAAATCAATATACTATCATACTCGTAGTATTAAATATTGAAAAGTAGGTTTTACATTTTAAGTAGCTTTTAATTTACTGCATGAAAAAACAGACCAATGAAAATAAATGTAGTTACTCTATTTCAATTTAAAAAATACTTTTAATTCCAAACCCTCTGTCATCTACATCAAAGTAAAAAATGAATTAGATCAATAATTACTTGTCCGTTAATACAAGTAATGTCCTTTTAAAATCCGAAAATAAAAATATATAAACTTATCTTTACTTTTGAACGAATGGCGGGGCTTTTAAGAAATTGAATGAATTCCCTTCAGTAACTCTTTCCCTGAAGAACGGTTATCTTAATTATCTTAAATATATTGGATTGTGATTTTATCTTTTGTTGTATTGTAGTTTGCTCTTTTGTCGTTGTTTTCTTTGCTATTGGTTCTTTTGCATTCGCTCATTCTATTGCATTTGCTATTATATCCCCCACTCTACGAAATCAACGAATGTCTTGTTTTGTGTAACGAACGAATTTCGTAGAGTGGGGGATAGAATGAGCGAATGCGCGTTTGGTCTAAATGCACCTTTAGAGTAATATAGTAACCCGAATGATATGGACTGCTATAAATTGTATGACTCATCCATTTTTTTATTAATTTACCTAATGCGTACATATACGAACAAATAAAGCATTAATGATACGATGCAAATTCACCTTTCATAAACTATTCCAAAATTCTGTTAACAATTAGTGACACCAGCCTACGAAGTTGGAGGTTACCGGTTCAAATCCCGTCAACTTGCGAGTTATATCATATTTTTGTTCTTAGGCCATGCATTGTTGTGTTCTATTTTTTAAATACCTATCTAAAATATTATTTTATTATATCTATCGTCAATACAAATATTAATTGATTTAGACCAAATATATAAAAAAAAACATTCAAAATAGGCTTTTAATCTTAAACTACATATATTGCAATTGAAACCTACGTCTTATTTATAGGATATGTAATTTCACCGGGTTTAAAAATAGATTTGGCGTTAGGGCATTTTACACTATCCGATCCGAAGTAGGGACACCTAGGGGCAAAAATATCTTGTGTTTGATAGCAACACACGGCCACAGTTTAATAATTAATAGTACCGTAAAACGGGGTAAAAGGAATGGCGGGGTAAATAGGAACGTAGAGTAAACTGGTCTGTTAGCCCAGGACAAACAGTCCAGTTTAGAATAACACATATGATAAAATCTGTTGTTCTAAATGTTTGTCCTAGACCACCTAACAGACCAGTTTACTCTACGTTCCTATTTACCCCGCCATTCCTATTTACTCCGTTTTACGGTATCTATAGTTGCCCATTTTTAAGAGTGAACTTTTGACAATTATAATATATTATATTATTAATGCTTATTAAGACGCACTATTTTTCCGATAGTTTGTATATAAGGCACATTTTTAAACTGTCAAAAGTTCATTCTTACAAATCGGCAACTATACTAATGAGCTCCCATCGTGTGTGCGAAATTTTATATTTTCTACGCCACTAGCAACTAGTTTTTGAATGCCTCGGATCTCGGTAAAAGCAGACAACTTTTTTTTAAAGGGCATTTTTCCGAGCGTTTCAACCACCGTGACTTCATTGGCCACAATATTACCCGATTTCCGTGGGTATCTCATACAATTTTTGGACATCTTGGTAGTTGTCAACTTTGTCTACCAATATATCCAAAAGTTCTGGCATCTTCGTGATTCGTGTGATTAGGCTGCCACCGAAGTCACGGCTGTAGTTTATGAAAAGGACCTTGGCTTAATTTTCATTACAAACCTGGTCACAATTAAGGTTTTTTTTTTAATTTCACGCTAATTGAATGTCCATAAAATTGAAAAAACTCGTTATCAAAGACCCGATTCTGGAAGAAATAATGTAAAAGAGCTCTTACGAAGAAAACGTCACCAATTTCACTCTTAGTTTAATGCCCCATTTAGTTTTAATTACATTACATGTTAACCCGTAACAAACGTAACGTAACGAAATTGGGACCCATTAAAGAATGGATTACATTTAACACTGTTGTTAAATTTGGTTAATTGTTAATTAACTTTACAGCCCTAATGAGGTTACACGTGGAAAAATAAAACATTAGGTTCCTTTTGCAAGAAAATATTAGATTATAAATTAGTTTTTTGAAATTTTTTACCTCCTGCCGCCCAGACCATAAAATTTTCTAATAAATTTTGAATTCATAGTACTTATAGGAAATAGATTAGAATTTATTTTGATTGAGGAGACCTTTTTATAGGCCTCTGAGCGGCTAGAGGTACTATATTTTACATAAATACTGTATTTGTTAAAGGTCAAATAAGATTAACGGAGAGTAAAATTATTTAATGAGTTGAGTTTAGTAGAGACTTCGATATTTAACTGTTTTTCAAAATTTATACTAAGATTATAAAAAAGTTGTCAATAATAGTATTTTATGCAACCCTTGTTTAAGAGAAGTTAAAAAAGGTGAGTAGCGTGGGTAACAATTTGAGGCAAAGCCGAAAATTGTTATTAGAAACGCCACGAGTATTTTTTGACTCAGTTAAACAATGTTGCATACAATACTTTTTCTACGACCACACACTTATTTTTAAATAAAATTGAAAATTTGAGAAATATTCTTAGTCAAACACCATTTTATTAATCATCAAAGTCGGGCGGGTGACGTCAAAATTAAAAAAGAAAGCTCCTCTATGGTTTAAGCCTACCAAATCACTCTGTTTAGAGATACAAAGCTTTCAAGCTTGCAATGTAATGTCAACTAGCAAGCTTGAGAAAAATCATTAATTCTAAACTTTCATCACTGCCAATGTAGTAACGTAATCTCATTCCATGATCCAAATTGAGTACATAGCTATATTCCAACCTCAAAATCAAAACGTTCGAAATTCAAAAATAGGCGTTAAGTCGGTTAAAACTACATTAAATCTAAATTTGAAATTTTGATCGGTGCCAACTCAAAGGCCGCGAGTCTGCCCGCGTCGGATATTATTTTCACGGTCGGCAGCTTTCTAACGAGAATCCTGAACGTGAGCAATTTGACTTCCAACTTTACCTGGATTATGCGAGAATTGTATTTATACATGCGACACGTATTTTACTCTAAATACTAGTTGGTAATTTAAAGTAAGGAATATCTTTTTAGCACGTTCGCGCCACTGTTTGACTGAGTGCTAATGCTATACCGATCAAAATCTTCGAGAGTTGTTTTAAAATTTATTCATACAACACGTATTTTACTCTAATACTAGTTACCTAGTAATTTAAAGTAAGGAATAGTTTTTTAGTACAGATGGTGCCTTTTTTAGGCGCTAGTGCGAGAAGTGGCTTATTTTACGCCAGGTCCAAAACTTCGGAGGGCCATCTGTACTTAAAAAATGTCGTACGAGACACGTGCAAAAAGGAAATTCGTAACTCATGTCGATTTAAAACATCGCCACTAGTTTCGAATTTCATGTTTTTCACACTTGTATCGGAATGTATTATTTTAACAAGTTCGCGCCAGTAGGTACTGTTTGACTAAGTGCTAATCCTATTCCGACCAAAATTCTTTTTTTTTTTTTAATCAAAGTCATTTATTTGTTCAATACAGATTAAATGTACAGAGATACAGGTCTTACAATATTAATGATAAAGCATAACTATGTTAGGCCGCAAGGCATACAAACTTGTGGGCCTGCTCCTATTGAACTCCTATGCCAGTGACACAACAATTGTGTCAAAAATGTTCGTATTTCTAGTCACTGGCATAGGAGTAAGAATTTCATTTATGGTAGTGGCGTGGGAATAAGGTTATTTTGATCACGTATGTGTGTCACTGGCATAGGAGACAATTTTTTTGATCACAGACGCTGTGTCACCGGCGTCAAACGTGTTAAGAAGCCCGTCTGGCAACATGTATATCTCGTAAATGTAGTAGTAGTAGTACATCACTTTATTGTACACAGAATATGTTACAACACAATTATAAAGAAATGTAGGTGCAAAGGCGAACTTATCCCTATAATAAATAATAATAATAAATGTGGTTGTCTAGATTGGTGACGATTGGATAGGTACAATTTTTAGCAACCCATTTTACATTTTAATGTAATCGTGTGTTATGTAGTAATAATTTAATATCTCGAATGAAAATCAAATTGGCCAAAAAAATATGGTGGCATATTGAACAATTTCTTCCCTATTACACATAAACCTTCCTAGTAAATTGGCTAACAAGTTATTTACTCTGTAAAACCACATTGAGGGAGCTACAAGATTGTCGTGAGTTTCCGTCAAAATCGTGCGTCTGAAGCGACCCTTTGAGGGAAAATTGCGCTCAACAGGTGTAGTGCTGTGCTGCTATCGAAATTAATGTTCATCGATAATTTAGAAATAGAAATAAGGAATAAGTTTATTCGTAACATACACATATACAAAAATCATAATATACAGAAACGTTAAATAGGTAATTATACAAATATAAACGTATAGCAATTTTTTTTCGACTACCCGGCAGTTGGCAGTTGTAAAATGTAGAAATAGTTATGATTGCCATTCTTTAGGTAGTTTGTTTATTTTGTTGCCGATAATCTATACTAACTTTCTAAGGCGGCTGTAATAATATTCTGCTTTTACTGAGTGCGTGTTATACTACTTTGTGGTTTACAACACAATGCTACTGGGATTTTAAGAGAACGAGCTAAGCTCATATTAGTTCAACTATACAAGAAGATGTATTGTATCCACTATTAATACTATTATAGAATACAGTAAGGCAAAAAGTCGATAATTTTTTTTTGTAGTCGATGGTATAGTCCGCGATAGATACCTGACCCTCGCATATAGCATTTGCATTCAGGGGGAGAGGGGTCTTGAGGGATTCTCAGAATATCTTGGTTAAAACCTGTGCGAAAAAAAATGACGGCAGAAAAAGGAATCACGCCCTTCAATCGCATCGTTGCACATATCGACCTAGTCTCAAATGAACCATAATTATAAAGCCACTTTCCAGTAAACTCTATAATGGTTTATCTATTCTATCCTCAATCTTATTGGCGTGACTGTTCCACTATAGCATCAAATATCCAACGTAACCCGATATTCTATCGATATCGATATTTGACATTAGTAGCTACGTCCCTAGGACGATTTGCCACAGGAACAATGGTGGCGATTCGCAATCATGATTGTTTTCACCGGGCAGGCTCCATTTTAGCTTAGTTCGGATTTGGACACCCGCCTACTGATAACTTGAACTTGCTACAACAGGGTGGGTAGTGGGGACATTCCACCGCCCCAACTTATGGTACTTACTTATGAACGTAAAATTACTCGTACACAAACTATGTTAATTATGGCATTTTCACACGAAGTCGTTGATTACTAAGGAGATAGTAACTAGAAACAAATTTAATTTTAGTTCATTCAACTTTGTAATCGTTTAGATACAAAAAAAAATCTGATGTTCCATACAAGCCCTAAGATATTAATATTTGGAAACGTATGGATCATCAGATTTTTTAGGGTTCCGTAACCAAAATGGCAAAAACGGAACCCTTATAGATTCGTCATGTCCATCTGTCCGTCTGTCCGTCTGTCACAGCCGATTTACTCGGAAACTATAAATGCTACAGTAACGAAATTTGGTAAGGATATGTGTTGTATAAACCGCTACAGGATTATGATACTAAATTGTAAAAAAACCATTGCGGTGGGGGCCCTCCATACATGTAACTGAGGGATAGAACATTTTTTTTAGTTGTATATAAGCGTGTGGGATATTAATAGAAAGGTCTTAGAAAATGATATGAAGGTTTATAAAACTCATTTTCATTTAAGCAAATCGTTTTCGAGATATCAGCTCTCAAAGTCTGAAAAATGTGTCCCCCCTCTATTTCTTAAACTACGCCATATAAAATTAAAAAAAAAATATGTTATGCACATTAATAAACTCTATCAACGATTTTTAGTTTGATTAAATTATCTCCTATAGTTTTTGAGGTAGGTTGATTTAACTGTATTTATTTAATAATAAATTGATAATGGTACGGAACCCTTTGCGCGCGAGTCCGACTCGAACTTGGCCGGTTTTTTTCTTGAATTAGATGTCGGTCCCATTGTAAAAGTTCATCAATATGACCTCAGAATTAACCCTCTTCAATTTGAACGGTAAATAAAAAAATCAACCTGATGGTCGCATCAATCCCCGGGGTTAGGGAATTCTAAGAATGAACTGATGACAGTTATAGATTAATCCTTATTACATCCGTTAGTATTAACACCATATTATATAAGGATCATTTTAAAACTGACAAATGTTCATTCTTATAAATCGGCAACTAGGTAATAGGGTAAGTTCTCCAGTGAATGAACAAATCCAGTGAACGAACAAAATACAAGTTTTTTTTGTAAAATAAGTTTTCTGTACATTTCTACTACGCGCTATATTTTTTTTTTGCGTAGGAATATTATTTGACAAATTCTGGTAGCACTCACATCTACTCATATGCATCAGTGTCCAAATGGCGATGATCTAAAGTGGGCACGTTGCGCCGGTTCGTTTTTTATATGGAGCTGTTATAAGGATTGAGATAAGCTTACGTTGTGTTTAATGTGTTATTGTGTGCGTTTCGTGCATCTCCCAGGTACAGTGAGTGTTTTTTTGAAACCGGAAGGTTATGATCATGCTATTAAAATATAGTAATGTGATTTCGTTTCAAATAGTGGTTTTTAATCCAGTGTTCTATAACTAGAACTCAAAATGGCTTAAAACCTAGTGACCGAACGGGGGAGTTCATTCACTGGAATGGCGTGATTTATTGTTTGTTCCATATCTGACGTTTTAGTAGTTGTAATAAGATTTGGTTTTCTATGAATTTAATAGAAATGTGCGGTCTAACAAAGGGCCAGTGTTCGAACTATACTTGGTATATTATATTTTTAATGAACTACCTCAAACACAGTTAGTTCATTAATTGGATTGCGAAAACCAGTGAATGAACTAAATCATTTATTTTGTATTTTGTCTGGTTTTAAGTTAAAGATGACCAAGATATAGAAAGGGAACGCAGGGCATTGGCAGTTCGTGGTAATATGTTGGCCCGCAGGTTTGCGCGATGCTCTGACGAAGTAAAAGTGACGCTATTTAAAGCATATTGCCAATCCTTTTACTCTAGCAGCCTGTGGGTCACATATACAAAGCGAGCATACAATGCCATAAGAGTCCAGTATAACAATGTGTTCAGAATGCTGATGGGCTTGCCCAGTAGGTGCAGTGCATGTGGCATGTTTTGCGAGGCGCGCATAGACGGATTTCCTGCAATCATGAGAAAGAAGATAGTGTCACTACTGGGCAGAACTAGAAGTAGCCCCAACAGCATTCTGAACACAATTGTTGATAAATTTGATTGCCCAATTCTTTTGTATTGGATTGGGCAAGTCAAAGGGGTGGCTCTGTGTTCCCCAAATTAAATTAAATTAAATTAATCATACTAATTTATTTTTATTATTTTATTGTTTTTGTTAGGCTAAGTTAAAATAAAATAATTGTAATTGTAACATAACTAATCACCTATGGAATTATTAATTCTGAAATAAAGATATTATTATTATTATCTTTTATTTCATCTTCATCTTAGATTAGGTAATTTATAATAGGTTTATAAAAATAAAATACAATAAAACATACAAAAACAATACAAAACAAGTAAACACATTATAAAAAACCTAATCTAGGGTGCCGCCGGCAGCGGGGCGGGCCCAAGCTGCCGGTGGTTAGGGCTACAGGGAGAGGAACCGCCGGACTATGCGCGCCGTGTCCAGGATTACCGCCTTCTGCATCTGACCCTTGACCCAACCACCTAGCGAGAGCCTCTTGAGGTGTTGATCGAGACTCTTCGCTATGAGACCATTCGCAGAAACAACTATCGGCACAATGATCGCCGAATCAACCTCCCACATGTCGGTTACCTCGTGAGCCAAGTCAAGGTACTTACTGGCTTTGTCCTTCTCGGCCTTCACGAGGTTCTCGTCATGGGGGATCGTGATGTCGATGAGCATTGCCCGGCGTTGCGATCGATCTATCAGCACGATATCAGGCTTATTGGCTACAATAGTCCTGTCCGTGATGATAGATCGATCCCAATAGAGCGTGGCACGACCATTTTCGAGAACTGCCGCAGGTGTGTACTTATAGTAAGGCACTTCGAAGCCCACAAGGCCGTATTGAAGAGCAAGCTGCTGGTGTACAATCCTGGCTACGAGGTTGTGTCTGTGCAAGTACTCGGTGTTAACAATCTGAGAACAACCGGAAATAATATGCCTGAGTGACTCACCGGGACGGCGGCATGCCCGACAAATGTCGACCGTACCGTCCTTCAGGATATATTTCCGGTAGTTATTCGTCATGATAACCTCGTCAGCAATTGCACAGGCAAAACCCTCGGTTTCTCCGAAGAGGTCCCCGAATCGTAGCCAGTTCACCGACGCGAGCAGATCTACGTCAGGTCCCGTGAGGGCCTTGTAGAACCGCCCGTGTAGCTCCTTGCTCTTCCATACCGCCCTGCGGTCCTCGGTGCTTAGTACCACAGGTCTGCGCCAGTTCTCTTTTGCCAAGGAGAGCGGCGTGAGGTTCCGGTCTACTGCCACCACATCACGATGCATCCCGCACTCATTGTTAAGGAAATAGTTTCTGAGATTGTACACCTCGCGGTTGTGGAGGTCTTTGGCATTTAAGAAGCCGCGGCCTCCACATTTACGCGGGATGTACAATCTCATAACTGATGAGCGCGGGTGTAGCATTCGATGTGTGGTAAGCAGTGTACGGACCCTTCGATCCAGGGCGTCCAGCTCGGTCTGAGTCCACCTTAGTATGCCAAAGGAGTATGTGAGTATGGGTATTACCCAGGCGTTGAAGGCGCGCACTTTGTTGCCTCCTGACAAAAGACTGTTAAGTACTTTTGTGAGCCGGCTGAAAAAGCGCTCCTTCACCGCCTGTCTAATTCCCATATCTTCAATACCCAAAGACTGTGACATACCAAGGTATTTATAGGTTTCTGCTTCCGAGATAGATCTGAACGACATTGTCTCAGAAAGCTGTAAATTTGTTGAATTTACTACTTTCCCCCGCTGCACATGCATAACCGCACACTTATCGACACCAAATTCCATATTGATGGCACTACTGAAAACTTCTGTGGTTCGCAGTAGTTCCAACAAGTCTTGGCTGTTTGGCGCAAATAATTTGAGATCATCCATATACAGAAGGTGAGAAATGACTTCACCCTCTCTCCGAAGCTGGCAACCTAGTCCTGAATCCTTCAGCAGGGTACTGAGGGGATTCAGAGCTAGGCAGAACCACAAGGGACTCAGACTGTCACCCTGGAATATTCCTCGCTCGATCCTTATGAAGTCCTGCGGGCCAGAGGGGCCATCCCCTCCTCCTGGTTGACGAAGGACTGTGGTCCACTGCCTCATACACGCGCCGAGAAAGGATCTTAAAGTTGCATTAACTTTATACAGCTCCAAGACCCTTTCCAACCATGAATGAGGCACCGAATCATAGGCCTTCTTGTAGTCAATCCAAGCGGCGGAGAGGGCCCCTTTGTTACGCCGGACTTGCTGGCAAATGGTCATGTCGATGAGGAGGAGCTCTTTAGTACCACGGGACCCAACCCTACATCCATTTTGAGCAGGAGCCAAAACATTGTTCGAAACAATGTGCGCGTTAATTTTTACTCTCAAAATGGATGTAAGGAGCTTGTACAGTGTGGGCAAGCACGTGATGGGTCGGTAGTTCTTCGCTTCCGTGGTACTACCGGACTTGTAGAGCAGGAAGGTTACACCAGTTGTTAAAGAAGGTGGCAGGGAACCGAGCTCGAGGGCTTGTTGGAATTGCGTTGCCAATCGCGAGTGCGAGCATCGAAACCATTTTAGCCAGAAGTTGTGCAATCCATCCGGCCCAGGACTTTTCCAGTTCTGAGTCGTGCGGATAGCACAACTTACGTCATCGGGGCTGATGGTAACTGCCCCCATAGGTTCGATGGTCTCGCATTCACGTTCGACAACGGTCATCCATTCACCCTCGGTGTGTCCGACGGGCGCTGACCAGATACTACGCCAGAAATCACTCATGGCAGTAGCATCCGGCAACCGCGCGTCGGACACACGGTAGTCGGTTTCCTCCCACTTTCGGTAAACCTTCCTTTGGTCACTCTGGAAAAGGCGATTCTGCTGGAATCGGTTCACACGCTCTCTGTAGCGGCGAATACGGTTTGCCCATGCATAAACCTTCTGCTTCAGAAAGTCGATGCGCTCTGTGAGGTTGGCCATGTAGTCGCGGGGTGCAATACCCGTTCCCGCGAACGCCTGGTTCACAAAGCGCATTACTCGGGGGCGGTTGTTGCCCCCCCTGAAGCAGATCAGCTTTGCAATCAGAGTCCTAAACGAGTCGATACGTCGCTCGATCCGCACCTGCCATGCGGGGACACCCCCAGCGGTCCTAGGTGCACGGTCAGAGTCCGGAAACTTGACTCGAGCAACGCGGCACGCTGCAATGGCCCCGCAGTACATGATCGAGTGCGTATCATCCAAATCTTTACTGGATCGTATATACGGCTCCAGTAAAGCGTTTAGGGCTCCCATCAACGCTAGATTGCGCCTATTCATGGGCAAACGTGGTAATCGTGGCCTAGAGTCGGGTGTGAAGCGATGCTGCATAATCGCTTCCTCCAGAGCCCTCCTCAATTGCTCATTGTCTGAAGTACTCACACTCAGGTTCGCAGCATCGTCCTCATCAGCAGCAGGACCGACCCGCAGTGCCTCGGATGCCAAGTCATGTACCGGCACCGGGTCCGGCGACGTGGCGGATGGGTCCTGCGCCGAGGAAGGGGTCGCGCGAACAGGGAGAGCCTCCAGGCGAAGCCGATCAAGTGTCGAGTCATCCAGCCGCTTTGATCGTTGGATGACTCGCACTTGATCCGATAGTCGCTGCGCAGTCACATTAATGGTTGGTTCAAGGGCCTGAAACAGAGGAAGCATCCGGACACGATACGCGGATAGGTTAGTTTCTCCCTCTGTAGCCCCGTAGTAGGCGCGCATGACATTCTCATTCATAGCTTGAGACCATGTCATGCGTCGCACTACACCACCGGCAGCGGGAGCCGTGGGCGGGGCAGTATGTCCCGCGGGCCCCAAGCGTGCCGGCAGCGGTGGCCGTCCTCGCCGCGCAGGTGGTCGTGGCGGCGGCGGCGATGGTCCGCGCTCGTCGCTGCTCGAGTCGCTGATGTCGGGCGCGGTGGCGTAATCATCACCCGATGAAGATTTCGAGGAGATTGATGTCGACGAGGCGGACGAAGGTGTTGGGCGTGCGGTTCGTGGGGACGCTTGATCCTTACGTGCTTTGCTGCGAGTGTACATCTCTTGTGGTATTTTGATTTGACAGTTACGTGTCGGCACTAATCAGAGTGTATCTGATTGTTATCGTCATCTGTACCCTTGAATGTACATTTACTATAGAAAGGGCAAATTTTCCGAGACGGGAAGGTAAAAATGGTCTTGTTAATGCCGATAAAATACATTATTTATCAAAAATATTTAAGAGTGTATAAAAGCACGTTTGACTTTGACGGCGTCAAGTATTATTATTATTATCTCTTTATTTAACTTTTCTCTTAGTTTAGGGTTTTTATAAAATGAATACAAAATTAAAATACAATACAACATACAAAAAACAATGCAAAATATAAACACTTTATAAAAAACCTAAACTAGGGTGCCGCCGGCAACGGGGCGGGCCCAAGCTGCCGGTGGTTAAGGTCGCAGAGAGAGGAACCGACGGACTATCCGCGCCGTGTCCAGGACTACCGCCTTCTGTATCCGACCCTTGATCCAGCCATCTAGCGAGAGACTCTTAACTCTTAATATTATTATTATTATTATTATTAAGACATGGAAAGGTAAAAAAAAAACATATAAAGGATTCTAATATGACCAAGAATCTCTCGACAAACCTCTAAAAGCTGTTGCAACTAGTGAACTATCAAGTGCCAGTTTTAATATCTCAAAATCAACGCTATTTAAATCACCGAAATTGTTCAAATTTTTGTTACTGAAGAAACAAACATAAACGGATCTTTGGTTAATCAAAAGTATTTAAGTGCTATAATTGATATGCAGAATGAGCTCAGTTTACTTTTTAACGAAAGCGACATATAAGGTCACTCTTCAATGGTAACGGAAGAGTTAATTGAACCTTCCCAGAATACGCAGAAATTTGAAACTATAATTGATGTCGTTTAGTTATGTTTATAGATATTATGTCTCATTAAAGTTAAAATTCAATTATCGAATATTACTAGCACTACCAATTAAAAATAGAGTACTTTTTGCATTTTAATACATTATTTTTAAGGTAGTTCATTCATTGGTTTCATTTGTTCATTTACTAGAATTTTGTGTTCATTCACTGGTGATTTTCCATTTTGTCCCCTACAGTCAGCTATAATTTAAAACTGTGCAGCACTAATGCAAAATAAAATTGATTTTAGAAAACTACAATAGTGGTTTACTCTATAAGAACATTCATATTTAAACTTTATTATTGCTCCCAGCCATGGCCGTTGGGGCGGGAAGGTTCTTGAGTGGCGGCCACGTACCGGAAGGCGTAGCGTGGGTAGGCCCCCCACAAGGTGGACCGATGACCTGGTGAAGGTCGCAGGAGTCCACTGGATGCGGGTGGCGCAGGACCGGTCATTGTGGCAATCTTTGGGGGAGGCCTATGTTCAGCAGTGGACGTCTTTTGGCTGATATGATGATGATGATGATGATGATTGCTCCCAGCCACAAAAAAAAAAATAAGTTGAAAATTTCCTTAAGTGTTCATTCACTGGAGCACTTACCGTACTGCAATCCCCTGCGACGCCATCCGTTTTTGGACCCATGGATCATGGATTTTTCTACATTTCATTCTACCACTTTGTCGGCGTGATTAACATTTATACCCGTACCAAATTGCAAATGTCTAGTACTATACTCTGTTCGGTTTGGTGTTTAAAAAAAGGTAAACAATCTTGCAGTATCTTTTTATTGAAAACTACGAGTAGGAAATAAGTTTTAGCAAATATACATAATATAACAAGGAAATACAGTGATTTACATTGTTTTTGATTCATTAAGTACCTAGTTTGGATTTTTATATGCATTTTTCAATAAAAAGAAACTGCAAGATTGTTTACCTTTTTTTAAACACCAAACCAAACAGAGTATAACGGCCACTGAGTTATGCTGCGGACAGACAGACGGACACGGCAAAACTAAAAGGGCTAACTACTATTTTTACTAGTTTACTATAGAACCCTTAAAATTTAGAACGTAAAATCTAGGTACCCTAAAGTCAGTTTATTATAAATCTGGATACAACTCTTATTGCTCTTACATATATTTAAATGTAGGTATTTTGAAAACTGAAACTTGATATTTGAATGGAACGTGATTTGCTCGAATCCAGCCAATGGGTACTTTATCACGCTTCCGACTTTAAGAGAAACATTATCCTTATAATATCGTCCGTGTATAAAATACTCTTTGATTTTCTTTACGATTTCTGAAGTAATTTGTTATAGAGGACTTTTACTTATTGTTCAGGATAAATAAGTACTATAGTAGATTGTGTCACACGGGATCAAAGTGGTATATTTCCGGCGTGGGCGTATATTGAATCCTGAGCGTAATGAAGGATTCAAGCGTTAACGCCCCAGACGAAATAATTTTGATACCGTGTGACACATACTGCTTTTCACACCAACTATGAGAAAAATAAAAGATACATCACATATTTAATATTTATGCAAATAATCGATTTTGAAGAAATTTTTATCAATTATGAACGTACTGTTTATGTTCATATTTCATTGTAATTTTTTAGGCTCGCAATAGAAAGTCCTTGAACAGAAAAGTGCCACTTTCATCCCTCCTAGCAGGGAAGAAAAGACCCGTATTCGAATAGAATAGGTGGTGTGAAAAATCAGGTGTAATTGTTATATTAATCGTGCTGTTCATATGGAAAAACTCCTCATCAATAGTAAAAAAACTTGAAAAAGCCAAAGGGAAGATTGCGACTTGTGATGATGCTTATTTTTTTATGTGACAAAGGTAGACAACTGAGCTCTCAGCCCACCTGATGGAAAGCAGGAACTGAGGTCTATGGACATAGTGACCAAAAAATCGCCTATGTGCTGCCTACCCTGAAGACTTAGATGGATTGCCTCTAACACCGGCTGTCTTACCACCAAACCGAAACACAGCAGTGCAAACACTGCTATTTAGCGGCAGGTTTCGGCTTATTTAGAAGTAGAACTTGTGGACCATATTTGGGTGGTTTTATGGTATGTATTTAACTTGCGTTAGTGTGGTAAATAGTTATTTGTTATACAAGAGTGCAAAGTTGTATTTTACCCGCGAGTATGAAATTGAAACACGAGCAAGCGAAAGGATGACTAAAATAGAAGGAGGAGGACTAAAATAGAATCCTGAGCGCGGCGAGTGTTTTAACATACGAGAAGTAAAATACATTTGCACCCGTGTGTAACACAAAACTTTTCCCCTCACTATAGCGAGGAAACTCAGAAAAGGTAATTATTTGTTCACATTACAATCATCATCGGGTTAGTGATAATAATTTTCCAAATGCATCATGTATTTAATGCAAGATTTTGTCGCAGTAAACTTAGCACGAAAAAGTAAACGCAGCACGATTTTAACACATTCCTGTAGTTGCACACCAACGCCAATGCATTATTAAATCATTTTCATTCATTATTTTTACAAAATTATAACAGAACACTCTGAAAGTTGTTTAGTTTACCATTTTTTTTTATGTTGGCACAACAAAGTGGCTCCACTCCACCTGATCGTAAGTGAAAAGTAGAGCCCAAATCGCGGCGGCAACGAACAGGAGACAATCAGTAACCTGTTAGTTGCCACCGCCTTGCTGGCCCGCTAGATGCTGGTAAATAAAGAATTTTATGCGTGTTCGAGTCTGTAAATAAAGATTATAACCTATAATATTCATTGACAATGTTGACGTTGACATTTTCTGCGTTTTGTGATTGCATCTAGTCATCTTATCATCATTCACTAAAACAATTGTTACTTATGGAATTTTAGGATTTATGTGTTAAAATCATTATATTATATAAAGTTTTGTATTTTACACTAAATTCTCAAACAAATTATTTAATTATCATTAATATGGAACGATTTCCATGAGCATTTTACGTTTTGGTCGCGCTACGCTCCAAGGTCATTACTTTGCCACACAAGTGAATAATATGCGTTTTTACACGTTCGTATTACAGGATAAACGAGCACTTTACGAGCTATACTTCGTTTTTTTTAGCATTAGAAAGACCTATGCAGAACGAGATATAAGGTTTTTTTACAGGCAAATTCTGCGGATCGAACAGTAAATACGAGTTATTAAATATCACGAATTTATTATCATGCTTTATTAATACACATTACTCAGTGTTGTGAACAGATAAGAAACAAAATGTTAGTTAATTTATATTCTAAGATGAAAAGATAATATTTTTAATAAATTGCGTTTGCAATTTTTCATGGAAAGGTTGTACATTAAAAAACCTAAAGAGGCAGAGTTCTCACACAATTTTAAAATGTCACTGTCTGTCATTCGACTTCATATTGTTGTCGGTTGAGTCGGTTGTGTTTTATATTGCTGTTAGCTTACTTAAAGATTGTTGTTATCATCATCATCATCATCATCAGCCTATGTTAGTCCACTGCTGGACGTAGGCCTCTCCTATTAACTATGCGTATAGACACATTAGGAGGTAAATGCCCATAATCGCCACGCTGGGCAAGCGGATTGGCGATCGCAGTAGTGTGTCCACTATGATGACGCTGCTGCCCATCATCAATCTTGTAAAATGGTCAGTGACACTTCAATCCCTTAGTCGACTCTTACGACACCCGCAGGAGGAGTTGGGGTGGTGACAAATGTATTCTTACTGCCGTCACCACACGGCATACTGCCGTCACCACACGGCATTTGTTGTTATCGTTTTTGTTCAATTTCGTTATTAATTGTTGATCTATTTAGATATTTTGTTTGTTGGTGCACATTTAAAATGGATGAAAGCAAAATCCTGTGACTACCAGTGAAAAGCGGATGGTGGTGAATATTTACAAATTAAGAAATGTGCCATAGAAAGCAATATCCCACTAAATCGGAACGTGTGAAAAAGACTGCTGAGACTGCTGGCATATCGTTGGCTACGGTATATAACATTTTAAAAGAATATATTTTTTTAAATGAAATTAGGTAATGTAATAGATAACACTGTGGAAAAAAATATTATAAACGTTGGTGGTTCCGAGTCCTCGGACTCTTCCACTGACAGTGAATAAAACTATGTATGTCATCTGAGTTTTATTTTCTAATTTGTTACCAAATTCAAACTACATTAGAGCGTCCCAGACCGCCTATAATGGCGACAAATACTAAGTGCCGATGTGTAGGGTTGTCTTAGTATTGTTATCTGCTCAGTCTGTATGACACCGTGTCCGCTTTTATACCGATAGTTTTAATCCTTAAATGCATGACTTTTAAAAGTATTGGGAGTGCATAATGTAAGCCAGATTAAATATGCAAATATTGTTAAATTTTAGACTGTAAACTTCATTGAATTCAGTAAATGTAAAATCGGTACGATATTAGTTACAAATAAAAAAATACTTTGTTAAAAACCGCCTAACACTAAACGAAAACTTTCAATATACCTATATCTTTTTTCTAAATTGCCGCCATCTTGCTTATAAAACACATATAACTTTTTTTAAATACAGTTTTGCCAACAAATTAATAATAAATGTGAAAACTATGCGTTCAGCTATCGGTAAATATCAAATGATATGTATATACATAAGTTCCGAGAAATTCAGTGGTATCGGCCGAAATCGAAGAAGGAAGGTTTACGACCACTGCTTCTTTGTTCACCCGTTTGACAGATAATTCTAATCTTAAATAAAACGAAGTATAGTGAGGGGAAAAAGTCTTTGTTTTGCTCGTAAAACCCCATCCCAATTGGTAGTACCAGCTACGGAGGCTGTCAATTATACTATTTAAAATTCCATTTATTTATAACAGTAACACGAACCATTCTATTTTCGCTGTTATCATAACCCCACACTATCACGGAGATAGAATAATCCTGTAATTTATTATTAATTGCATAATCAATAAATCAATTCAGAATATTTACCGCTATCAGTGACGGTGAGATTCTGTATTCCTAAAAAAGTCAAGTGCATTCGATAATTTTCCTCATTATTGTATGAAAATATAAGATGCCCGTAAATAAATAATTTCTTACCTTTAATTCTATTTTCTAATTTTATAATGATAAATATCATAGGCCAACCTTACACATCATCATCATCATATTCAGCCGTTATTCGCCCACTGCTGAGCATAAGCCTCTCTTTTTGTACGCCACTGGTCCCGGTCCTGAGCTAACCTCATCCAAAAGTGACCCGTATTCTTCCGAATATCGTCCACCCATCGAGCGGTCGGACGCCCTGCGCTTCTCCCATCTGAAAGCGGCCACCAATCCGTTAACATTTTGGTCCACCTGCCATCACGCTGCCTGGCAATGTGTCCTGCCCAATTCCACTTCAGTTTGGCAATAACGTCTCCGATGTCTTGCACTTTCGTGCGACGTCGAATCTCGGTATTCCTCACACGGTCTTGTAGCTTTCGATTCAACCTTACACATATCAACTTAATAAAGCTTGTGATTAACTGAATAAAGCTTGTGATGATGGTAAAACACTAAACAAAATACATTTAAAGATAAAATTCAAATAAAAAAATACATATACGGTATGTTGGGTGCCTGTCGCGTCGCATAACGTCGATTGTCCTAAAATGTTTTGGCCGAGAATGTTTGGCATAATGTTACATAGCATACTACTTGTTTAGCCTACTTAATTTTGCGCATACACGTTTAAAATACCTACACCATATTTATTCTAATATTCTTTGCTCGAACGTCAAATGACCTAAAGCATAATAATCCTAATGTCCATTGTAATAAATATTGTTTTCCCTACTACTCGAACTGTAAATTTTCACTTCGCCTACTTTTATCATGTCTGAAATTTCATTCAAAAAGGCATTTTAATAACAACATGCAAAACTTTTGAACAACAAGGTGAATGGTTAAAAAAATGTTCAAGTAATAAACCAGGGTAAAACCGACGTGGATTGGTTAGGTTTCGAGGCTAGGGAGGAGTAAATAGCGTAGTCTATAAATACTTATATAAGTATTTTTAATCGATTGTTTACACATCCTCATACTTACAAAACCAAAAAAAGGGGGGACGGGGGGCGAAGCCTCCCACTAGGGGGGCTCGGGGGGCGAAGCCCCCCGCATTAAAAAAGAAATAATCTGAACCTGGTACCTTTACCTGGATAGGTTCGTTAGGTACCTTTTATCCCTTAGGGCGGAAATAGAAGCCCCGCGCAGCGGGGCTTCGTCGACCGGTTCCCAGGTCCAATTTGCTCACTAAAATTCTTTGGACAACAGGGCGAATTATTTAAGAATAGTTAAGTTTAACGTATAAAAAATATTTTAAAAGTTAAAAGTAATCACTTTTAGTACATCGAGACTCGTCGCGCGAAACGTTAAGAAAGCACACCTTTGTTACTTTGCTCCTCAAATAGTATTGCTAAAACAGTGTTAAAACCGAAAATTCCTATAAACAAAAGTGACATCCAGAAACCCATATCTTTAATCTATAAATTTGCGAAAACAGCATCTAAAAAAGTGTTAAACTCGCGACGCAACAAGCAAATTTATTAAACGATTTTTAAAAAATCCGTTGTGATCCCTGACCTACGACAACTCGCGCTGCGCTCGCTGCGGTGAGTCATCACCGCCGGTCGGCCGCCGCTGTTACCTAGTGCGCTCGCTCACTGCCCCCGTACCACGAGACCGCGCGCCTGCGCCGACGTATTGTTTACCTATCGCTGACTACATTGGTACCGGGACTCTCAAAGATGTCAGGAGGTGAGAGTACCACCTGCGCGGGCTGCGGAGAGGTAGCTGTGGACAACAAGTACATCTGCTGCTGTTATAGTAAGTGTAAAAAACCATATTGTCGTCTCTGTGCAAATGTGCAAGATATAACCCCAGACGCAGCCCATGATTGGTTATGTCCCTTATGCCGCTGTGTAATGAAAAAAGGGGGAGACAATTCGACCACTCCTGTTCGCACAACACAATACGTTACAGTCCGTAAGCCCCGGCCTGCTAGCCCAGAATCGAAGTCCCAATCATCAGAAGATAGCCCGGCTCTGGTCGAGCTAACAGCACAAATAAAAGGACTCAGAAACGAGATTTTAGATCTTAAAACGGGCTTCGAAGCAGCGAACTTCACAGTTTCACGTTGCGAAAGCAGGATAGATGAATTGTGCTCAAAATTGTCCGCGTACGAATCCCGGATAGACGCAGCTGAGGAACGGGTCGGGGAGATTAATATCCTGAAAATGGAAAATAACAAGTTAAAAGGTGAGGTTGACAGACAATTCCATGTTATTTCTACGTACGAGGCCCGCCTTAAGGCGTTGGAAGAGCCCAAGCACAGCGGTGACCAGCAACAAAGTACCGATGCGTCTCTAGAGGAGAGATTGAGATATCAATCTCAAGCTTTCTTAAGGAATGATTTAGAAATATCAGGTGTAACTAAAAGGTCTTCTGAAAACCCGCACCATCTAATTCTTTCACTTGCTGCGCTGAGCGGCATGAAGATATCTGATTCTGATGTGGATTATGTAACCCGAGCTGGCCCCCGCCGTAGTAAGCCGAGCGATCCCCCTCGACCACTTGTAGTTCGTTTCTGCCGCAGGCAGACCCGAGATCAGTTTTACAGCGCAGCTAAGTTAAGACGGCTAACAACCAAAGACCTTGAAATAGAAAGTCCGATCCAAAACATATATTTCAATGAACGACTAACGCGCGAAAATAGACTGCTTTTTCGCGAATGCAGAAACCGTTTCAAAGAGGCCGGATACAAATTCTGCTGGACAAAATGGGGTCAAATTTATGTCAAGAAGCGAGAAGGAAAAGGCGAAGAAGCCAAAGCCATCTTGGTCAAATCCATCAAGGACATCGACGTCATCCTCAAGAGTAACTCCTCACCATCGGACCACTCTGCTGAAGCCCAAACTGACGTTTAGAATTTTTTTGTGCCAGTTTATCTTAAGTTACTTTTTATTGTTCTTACCTCTGCCTGCACTTAAGAAACCAGTATTACATACTAAAGATATCACACCACAATCCACACATTACACACACAAACACCTTCACAGATATTTGCTGAACAGCAATTTGATCTCAATTCCCCATATTAAATCCTCAAAATTCTACAGACAGGAACTCTTTAGAAGCAAATTTCATTTTAAACATAAACGTCGTAAATACGATTAATATAAATCCAGACATTTTATCAGATTTAGACTCTAATGATAACCCCTGTCTAACGATTGAACAACCAGAGTCATGTAAATCTCATATTACTGATAACTTCAATCTCAAGGTGATCACGTTCAATATCAGAAGTTTGCTGAGAAATTTCGATCAATTCTTGCTAATGGTGCTGAGAATGAATTTGTCAATAGATATCATAATTCTTACGGAATGCTGGTTGCAGGCTGATACTCTACTTCCTCAAATTGATGGTTTTCAACCCTACAGGACCCTTAAGCAAACCAACAAAGCTGGTGGAGTTGTAATCTATGTAAACTCCTCTTGGTCAGCAGAGGTCACAGAGCCGTGGTTTGAGGAAGCAGATTGCTTGCTCGTGCAAGTGAAGAACCACTTTAGTGTACTTGGCATATACCGCTCCCCTTCTTTTTCGGACACTTCAAAATTTATGACCTCTCTTGAATCCACCGTCCAGTCAATCAAAAATAGTCCTTGTGTGATAGTTGCTGGTGATATTAATATTAACACCATCTCAGACAATAACTCGGGTTTAGGACCTACGTCGAATTATTTATGTATGCTTGCGGAGCTTGGACTAAAACCAACAGTCCACAAACCTACGCGCGGTACATCTTGTCTAGACCATATCCATGTCTCATATAAACATAAAACTATATCTGTTATTTGTGACACAGGTGTTACCGACCACAGTTTGGTCATTGCAGGCATAAACACCTCGCGGTCAAAAATAAAACCAGAACGCCGTTATGTAAATAAAATAGACCACAAATCCATATCTGACGAATTAAGGGCAATAGACTGGAGTACTGTTACCAACATAGTCACAGTAAACAAAGCAGCAGAGGTGTTTAGTCGTTTGTTCTTGGATACACTGCAAAAATTCACTGTTTTGGCTCCAGTTAGTCGTTCAAAATTTTCACTGAAACCTTGGATGACACCCGGTCTCATTCGCTGTTCCAAGCATAGGGATAAGTTGCATGCTAAATGCCGCCAAAACCCTAATGACAAAAACTTAAAACTGATTTACACTCGTTACAGAAACTACCACAATACTCTTTTGCGAAATTTAAAACGCGACTACGAATCAAAAGAATTACAAGAAAACAAGAGCAATACCCGAAAACTGTGGCAAACAATTAAAAATATAACGCACACTAAAAACGTGCAAGTTCCATCAGAACTCACTAAGATTAAGTGCACTGTAAAGGACTCTCTGAATCATTGCAATGAATACTTTTCAACAGTAGGCAAGAACCTAGCAAATAATATTCTATCCACCGTCAATAAGTCACAAGAAGAACTGACGCGTGATACGTTCGTAAGTATGTCACCAGCAAACTCACTATTCTTGCAACCTACAGATGTATTGGAGGTGGCATCTATCATAGCTAACCTTAAATCGGATAGTGCTCCGGGACTTGACGGCATCACAAACGGGCTAATGAAGTCAGTTAGAGACTCAATTTTGATCCCACTAACTCACATATTCAACCTGAGTTTGGCTGAGGGAGTTTTTCCGAGTGAATGGAAAGTGGCCGCTGTTACTCCGATACACAAGGTGGGAGATAAGTCGAACCCTGGTAATTTCAGACCAATCTCGTTGCTTGGAGTTTTCTCTAAGATATTGGAGAATATTGTGAGCAAGCGTTTGGTTGGATTCATTGAAAGCAACAATATACTTTGGGACTTTCAATTCGGCTTTCGAGAAAATAGATCCACTGGAGACGCAGTGGATTTATTGACCAAACGGATCTCTAACTACGTGGATAATAATAAAGCATGCGTGGCAGTCTTCCTGGACTTAGCCAGGGCATTCGACACCGTCTCAATACCAATTCTACTTAGGAAACTAGAGCTTGTAGGAATCAGAGGAATAGCCCTGGACTGGTTTAGAAGTTACCTCTCAAACCGTTCCCAATGCATAAAGGTTGGTCAAAATCGCAGTGACTGTGCTGCTGTTGACTTCGGCGTCCCTCAAGGAAGCATATTGGGGCCAACATTATTCATTATATACATGAATGATGTTGTAGCGGCCACTTCACTTGACTCTGATGTCATATGTTACGCAGACGATACAGCAATGATTTTTCACGGAAGCTCGTGGGCTGATGTAGCAGTATCGGCGGAACAAGATCTGAAGAAAGTGGCATATTGGCTACAAACGAATTTACTTACATTAAACGCCTCAAAAACAAAATTCGTTTGTTTTCATAAAACCAAAGCATCGGCACCGATTGGCTTCTGTAATATTGCTCTTCACACTTGTAATTATCAGGGGCTGCCCTCACCGATTTGTACGTGTCCAAAGATTGTTAGAACCCCTTCTCTTAGATACCTGGGTGTCCTAATTGACGAAAACCTAGACTTTAAGCAACATATACTGGTTACGGCAAATAGAGTTCGGAAATTTATATACGTTTTCAAGAATCTGCGCTATTCCGCGGACAAGAGCTTATTAAAGATGGTTTATGTTGCTTTATGCCAGTCAGTCATAACGTACTGCATAGCCGCGTGGGGTGGGGCTGCGAAGACTCATATGATTCTCCTGGAAAGAGCACAACGGGCCGTACTGAAGACCATCCTTAGGAAACGTTCCAGATATCCTACTGGGCTAGTTTACAAGGACATGGACGTCCTCAGTGTTCGTGGGCTTTTTATTTTGCAAGTGGTGTCAAATCAGCATCGGGAAGTACTTAAATCCGCAGAATATGAAAGTTTATTACATAAACGTATATTTCAAATTCCCGTGCCCCCAACCAAATCGGTTTTCGCAAAAAGATTCGGACCTTTTCTTCATCCATTCATCTACAACCAAATATGTAAAGAAATTTCCATGCAAAAGTGTTCATACAGAGATGCTAAACGTAAGTTAGAAGCTTGGCTCAAAACCCTTAATTATGAGGATATTGAGAATATGCTGAGGGTAATCAAGTAGCTGTTCAAAAAACAAGCACACACACAATCACATACGCACTCACTCACACACTCACATATACATACGCTTACACGCACACTCACGCACATTACACTCATATTTACAACCCCCTACGGAAACATGTATCAAAATAATATTCATTTTAATATCTTCCTGTTTTCTTACCCTTATTTTGTCCTTTGTATTAATAAGAATTTAAATTTGTAGATTAACCAGTGTATAAAATGCTATTTGATGTATACAATCTTAATTGTTTGCGCAAAATACTTATGTAAATGGAAAACCTGTACTTAGGTTACCTACGAGACAGGCACAGCCTAGTGTAGGAACCAGCGTCACTCAATGTTTGTACCTATAAGTTTTGTGTAAATAAATTATTATTATTATTATTATTGTCTTTCTTTAAAATTCTCAACATTCCAAAAGGAATATTGGTGTAATGATATGCACGGGCCAGAGCCAAGTGCATGTCATATTTATTCATTAGCATTAGGCCGTGTTCGGCATAGTTTCAGTATTATCCCTATAGGGGTAATGTTTGTTAATTTTGTATGATCGGGGGCTGTGAATCACTCTGTAAAAACTTTCTGACTATTCGGCATGTGTTCAAAATGACTGCTTTCTGCATTACTAAATATGAAGAAGGTGAGAGCGATAGGGTATTTATTGATGTGTGTAGCTGTTGTGGGATGACACCCGTGGTAGACAATACAATGGGTACAATGGTAACGTTCGTCAGTTTCCATAGTCTAGCTATTTCTTCTTTCAGATCGGTATATTTGGCGAATTTTTCGGCTATCGTGTTTTGTACATTGTGGGTGTTGGGGACGGCTATATCAATCAAAAAGGCTGTTTTGTTTGTTTTGTCTACCACAGTGATATCAGGTCTATTATAATGAGTAGTTCGGTCGGTCAGAATAGCTCTATCGAAATACATCTTGTAACAGTGGTTTTCCAAAACATTATCGGGGGTATATTTATAGTACGGAACGGCTGGTGGAGATTTTAAATTGTATTTGATTGCAAGTTTCTGGTGTACTATATTAGCTACTTGGTCATGTCTGTGTTTATAGTCAGTCTGTACTATTGCTCTACATGCTCCGGTGATATGCTGTATGGTTTCTCCTACGCTATTGCATCTCCTACACGTATCCGACAGTCTATTTTTCATAATAAATTTCTGGTAGTTACGAGTCTCTATTACTTGGTCCTGTATAGCCATAATGAATCCCTCGGTCTCCGGGAAGAGTTCGCCACACTTCAGCCAAGCGTTTGACGCGTCTATGTCAACCTTAGGTTGGCTTAAATCATGACGATGTCTGCCGTGTAAAGATTTTGCACTCCATTCGGCTATTTTGGTTTTGTTGTCGGTTATTTTTTCACTTGATTGCATCATTTTGTCTCTTAGGTTTAGTGGTGTAAATTTCTGGTCGTTTTGTTCAATGGCGCTGTGGATGGGAGAAGAATTGGATTTTTGGTGAAAGTAGGACCTCATTGCTGTAATCTGTTTGTTGTGTAGATTTGTAATGTCTATAAGTCCTCTTCCACCTTCTCTACGGGGTAAGGTCAGTCTTTGTATGCAAGATCGGGGGTGGTGTTTCCTGCATTTCGTCATTGTGGTGTTAATAGTTCTCTGGAAAGTTTGAAGATCTGATCTGCTCCATTTGATAACACCAAATGAATATGTTAAAATAGGCACTGCATAAGTATTGATAGCTTTGATCGTATTTCGGGAATTTAGTTGTGTTTTAAGTATCGAATTAAGTCGGTGCTTAAACTGTACTTTTAGTTTGTGTTTGGTTTCTTTAAGTTGTATTTGCTGTGATTGCAAATAACCCAGGTACTTGTAGCCTGTTATTTCATCTATTGGGTCTATGGTTTCACCGGTTTCTAATGTATAGGAATGTTTGTAAATTCTGCCTGCTTGAATACTATTTACTTTACATTTATCGATTCCGAATTGCATACAAATATCTTTAGAAAATGTTTCAGTTAAGCTAGCCAATCGTTCAAGGTCACATTGGTTTGAGGCGTACAGTTTAATATCATCCATATAAAGTAGGTGGTTTAGGTGTAATTCTATACTTTCTGTTTGTACGTCATTTGTGTAAGGCTTATATTTAAGTTGGTATCCTTTGTCTGTGTTATTTAGCATGTTAGACAGAGGGTTGAGCGCAAGGCAGAACCAAAGAGGGCTTAGTGCGTCTCCTTGGAAAATGCCGCGTTGTATTTTAATGTCGTCGGATTCTATAGCTCCATTTGATGCATTTAATCTAAGTCGCGTAGCCCATTTAAGCATAGTCACCTGTAGAAACTGAATTATTTGTGGATGAATTTTGTATATTTCCAGAACTTTAATTAACCATGAATGAGGTACGGAGTCGTATGCTTTTTTGTAGTCAATATACATGGTGTGTAGGTCAGATTTTGTTTTGTTCACTTGGTTTAGGATTACGGAATCTATGACTAATTGTTCTTTACAGCCTAGGCTTAGTTTTCTGCAGCCTTTTTGCTGTTCAGCGAGAATCTTGTTGTTGTGAATGTGTTTGTAAATGATCTCAGAAATGCAACTTGTTATTATTTTATACACAGTCTGCAAGCATGTAATAGGTCTATATTTGGAGGGATTTAGGATATCGCTATGGTCTTTCGGGAGCATATATGTTGTTCCTGATGCAATGAATGTTGGTACTGAATCAGGGTGCCTAATGAAGTTATTAATGTGGTTGTGCAAGTAAGGGTGGATTACAGAAAACTTCTTGTACCAGTAGTTGTGGATGTGGTCAGAACCAGGCGCTTTCCAGTTGTGTAAATTGCGGATAACTTTTTGGAAAGTTTCTATATGAATTGATTGAAACTCCATTTCTTGTAACTGAGAGTTATGTGTCGTTTCCGTCTTGATCCATTCGGCCTCACTATTATGATCTTCTGGATTTTGCCAGATATCTGCCCAAAACTGATACAGGATTTGTATGTCGGGTCCATTTCCAGGTGCAGAATTATGGTGACTATTGTCGTGGCTATTGTTGGTGTTCGATGTTAATTCACGGTAGAATTGTTTTTCATTATTTATAAATTGTATATTCTGTTCTTTCCTGAGTGTGCATGCTTTGTATCGATGTAGGCGACTAGAACTGACAGATAGTTTTTGTTTAAGTGTGTCCAGAAACTGTATTAGGTGTGTGTTGTTACCCTCGTGTGTAGAGTGAGTCTGATATTGTTGTTTAATTTTTTCTATGTGCAAGGTAAGCTTTCTTCCTCTATTGCCGTTGATATATTGTGTCACTCTACCTATCTTTATTCTAAGATCTTTTATTTTTGTTTCTAGTCGATACTCCCAGTTAGGAATTTTCTTCCTACGAGGTTGGTGCGCTGGCGCAGGAGGCACAAGATTGAGTTTTGTGCCATTCGCTTTAGCAGCTGTCCAACCTGCACAGTAAATTATAGTTTGCAGGGTTAGGAAGTCAGAGTCTTTGTTGATGTTTTGTAAGAGGATGTTGTCATTGATGTAAGCAATTATTCTAGATAGTTTTTGTGATGGTTTTTGCTTGGGAATGAAAGGTCGTTTAGTGGGATCTATATCTACAAAATGTCGCAATGCTTCTGAAAATATTTCATCTATTTTGAGGTTGTTTAGCTGATCTTGTTGCCCAGGTTCTACATGCTGTCCGTGTGTGCTCATGTGCTCTACTGATGTTGAAAAATGTGGATTTATACTATCTTGCAAGTTACTGGCATTTTGACTGATATTTCTAAGTTCGTTTTCGGATAGCTGTGAGCCTACTAAGGTATTAAGGTCAATCAATTCATTTACTCTATCTACGGGTTGGTTACTTATAAGTTCCTCCTCTACTTCTCGTCTTATTTCATTTAGTCTATGATCAGTAATGTATTTGTTGTATATTATTGTCCTTCTTTGATCTGCTATTCTTTGTTCACTTAGATGAGCGAGTGTAGGGTATCTAGTAATAAACTCTTGATGAAGGGATTTTCTGTATGCAGTTTTATTAGTTTCTAGGTGTGTTATACGGAGGTAAATTCGGATTATTGATTCATTTTGTTCATTTGACCATCTCATGCGAGTTTGAGTATTTGGAGTGGCCATATTTTGAGAATCGGATGTTGCTTGAGCGTGAGATATTGTTTGTGAGTTTTGTGTATCTATATTAGTCTGTAGTCTGTGTAAGTCCTCTTTAACTTCGGTGTAAATCTGTTCTATTCTACTTTTGGTTATTGTTTTGAGGCGGTAAATTGCTCGCCTTTGGTCTCCGACTCGCTGTCGGCTGACTTTCATGTGGGGGTATTTCTCTGTAAACTTAGAGTGTAATGGTTCCAAGTAGTTTCGTCGGTCAGTGTCTAACGCTGTAAGATGGAGATACGTGCGTAGTATGAACTCGTTCATTTCAGATGTCCATTTATTACGCTTTGAATGTTCAACCTCAGTGGGTACAGTATCGATATCCTCGTGTAGGAGAATATCCTGCACAACATCCTCGGTGATACTACTAGACACTGCTGACTTGGACCTAGTCATGTAAGAGGGGCGAGTTGATGGGATGGAAGAAAATAACGATTCAGTATCATCGCCCGAATCGGCTGTAGCTTCGACATCGGAGGCCCGCCTGCTCAGCACCCGATGACCGGCTGTAACAGATTGTATGATGGGAGCCCGCCTGCTCAGCTCCACATCACCGTTGGATCGTATGCTGTGGCATCCAGCAACGGCTCCAGATGCGCCCCGACGATTGCCCTCGGGTAGCGGCTCTGAACGTAGACTTCTCGATCTTAACTGCATCATAAATCTAGAGGAAGGGAGAGAAAGAAGAACAGAGCGGAAGAAGAAGAAAGGATAGGACAGTTGGGATCTTGGTTTGGGAAGAGTAGGCCTAGATGTCATTGGCAAGAATTTTGTATCTCCCTAATTGGGGTGGGGTCTAGTTGTTTCGACCTGACTTTTAATAGTACCATCTACCCGTAAGCCCGCCCACCACGGCAAGGTGATCCCTTTGGGGGGTTATTATTATTATTATTATATCGCGATTCCCACATCAAATAGTAGGAACATCACCATTATGCACAATAATTTTTCGATACTTAAACATTAGACACGAAAATCATTAGGATAAACAATATTTAGGAACAACCAAGTTAAGATTAACAATTTCGGCATAACAAAAATATGCGCAACAATGTTTATGCCATTAATTTTTCGGCGTAAAGTTGTTATGAGACAAATTTTTCGAAATAAAAATATTATGCCACCCGATATAGACCCACGGTATGTTATCATCATCCAGGATTTTATTGACACCGAGAATTAGAACGCAAATTCTTAATGAATCTCTGAGCATTATTTAATAAAAATCTCAATAGACCTTACCTATTGAGATTTTTATTAAATATTTAAAAAAAAAAGGAACTAAAGGGCACATGTAACTGTTTAGCCCCAATTTCACCACATTGACTAGTGCTACAATTGTAAATTAACTGTTTCTTCAATCTGGGGCGTCTATAGGCTACAGTTACCATTTACCATCGGAAGGACCGTGCGTTTTTTTGCCACCAACATAAAATACAAGTATAGTGCAGGAACTTAAATAAATCAGCAGTAAATAACTACTTTTTTGCGAAGCAAAATTACAATTGTCACAAAAAACACGACAATTGTAGCGGAATTCCGACATATGTCAAACCTCATGTCAAGATTGAATGAGAATTGTACTAAACCTTGCGACAATTGTCACGGGTTTCGGAAAATAAAAAGTAGTTTAGTAACGATATAATAACGTTATTATTAATAATTTTATGTTGTTGGCAAACAAGCATGTGGACCGTCCGATAGTAAGCGGTAGCCGTAGCTTACGGAGGCCTGTGACGTCAGTAACAGTGATATTTTACAATTGTCACACTTGTAATTATGGTGAAACAGGCCATTTTTTACTTTATTGGAAATCTACAATGTGTCATTGGCTTATTACAAACTTGCTATGCCTACTTGTCTATCTGTAGCTGTAGCTAGTCCCTCGTTTGCGTAATAACGGCACATTATAAATAGCCCAGAAATTCGGTACAAGCGGCGCACTATGTGCTTAGCTCTCCAGTGCATCGCTAAACGAGATTACTTGCCGTCGCCAAATGTCATGTGTTAGCCACACATAGTGATGGGTCGTTCAGTAATTTCCAGGATGCTTAGCCAAGTTGCCAAACGCTAGCGCTTAGTAGCGCATCGTAGTTTTCCCTCTCTCTCACTCTTTCAAATTAGTGCGATAAAGACAGTTAGCTGCCTTTCGTTTACGAATTTTACGATTGATTAAGCGTTAGCGATTGGTAACTTGTCTAAGCACCCAGATCTTACTATAGTTAAAGTTTCCATTTAGGAATATCGCCCATACTGTATTAGGTAAGTTGGCCGCTTACAATGGGCCTCATAAGAAGGCTCAAAGTCACCCAAACGGCAATGGAGAGGGCTATGCTAGGAGTCTCTGCGTGACCGGATTAAAAATGAGACCATCCGCAGCAGAACCAAAGTAACCGAAATAGCTCTCCGAATCGCTAAACTGAAGTGGCAGTGGGCGGGGCGCATTGCGCGTAGAACCGATGGCCGTTGGGGCGGGAAGGTTCTTGAGTGGCGGTCACGTACTGGAAGGCGTAGCGTGGGTAGGCCCCCCACAAGGTGGACTGATGACCTGGTGAAGGTCGCAGTAGTCCGCTGGATGCGGGTGGCGCAGGACCGGTCATTGTGGCAGTCTTTGGGGGAGGCCTATGTTCAGCAGTGGACGTCTTTCGGCTGATATGATGATGATGATTGGGTAAGTAACCCCGGTTACGACCCATCTCTAGCCACACAAGCCTTTACAGACATTAGACACGGTATACCATCATCAGAACCGGGATTTTCCACAGCAAAACAAGACACTATCGTATTCAAACAGAGAGAGAAACATTATTTTATCGATATTGGTAATCTTGTAGTAGAAGAACTTCCTCCCGCGAACGGTCCGTGTGTGGAATGAGCTCCCTGCCGAGGTTTTCCCGTTGGACTACAGTATGGGGTTCTTCAAAAGAGGAGTGTATAAGTTTTTATTGGGTCGGCAACGCGCATGTGACACCCCTGGGGTTGCAGGCGCCCATAGGCTACGGTGACTGCTTTCCATCAGGCGGGCCGTATGCTTGTTTGCCACCGACGTGGTATTAAAAAAAAAAGAAAGCGTCCCGAAAAAAATAAATATTTACGTGTAGTTTGAACGTAGTTAAATAGAAACATAGAAGCCGGTAACAATGAAAATCTGTGTGAATAATCACCTGTATAGTAGAGGTCCAAATGGAAAAAAATTGTGCGCTGTGAGTTACAGTTTTGTAATTTTTACCAGAGCTAGAAGGTGTAAAAATATTTTTTTTTAGATGTGGAGGGAAAACCAATTCCCCCCCTGAGCGAGGGAGGAGGGGGGTGAATGTGCAAACGGAAGGGTTATGTTTAAATTTTTTTCGTCTAATATTTAGGCCTACTATTCATTGTTTGGTATCATTTTCATATAAAACAGACACGAGGAATTCATTTTTGATAATAAACATGAGGGTTTTCATATATAAAAAAATAATTCTTGGTATAAAGGTAAAATAATCACCGTTTTTATTTTGATTGTTGCGTTATATAAGTATTACCAAATAAATATATGAAAATAAAAAAATACCACAAGATAGCATATTTATTGTAGTTTTTAAAAATATATACTTTTTGGAACTTTCCATGCAAAAACAAGTTGTAAAAAAATTGCACCTGTCGCGTACCTCGAATAAAAAAGGGACGTTGCTTTGACTTATTGTTGACAGTACGTTTCTACTGCAGGAATTTAGCGATTTTGCGTAAATAAAATACTCCATAATGTATGTTAGGGCAAATTGCATCAACCTTTTTTTTTTTTTTTTGTTGACGGAATGGAGAATGCATTTACGCATCCCCCCCTGGTCGCGGGTAGACCGTGCAATGGGGGGGTATGTGGGACTCGCCGCTCTCGGGTCCCTCTCCTGCGAGAGGGGGAGAGCCTAGCCCTACCCACTAGAACTCCACTCCAGCGTTTCTCCCTCTGAGCCGTTTTCGAAGGCGCCATGGGATCGCGAACATGTCACCATGACGCCCTCCTGCGGCCCCGGCCAAGTGCCAGGGCACCCGCACTAGGGAGGGCGAGACCGAAACGCTTGGTCTCGCCCCCGACAACGTCGTGTGTGGGGCCGTGCAATGCGGGTCCCGTACCCGCTGGCCCCACTAGGGGTCTAGGCGTAGAAAATTTCTTCGCCTTCGACCCCGTTGTCTGCGTCGCATGGGCGGGGCATCTGGTGCCGCCTCGCGCTCGCGCTCCGCCGCCTCCTTCTGCAGCATCACTTGTTCGCAGAAGGTGGCTACCGCCTCCCAGTTCCTCTAAATTGCATCAACCTGGGTTAACCAAGCAACCCGGGTTAAACGTTTATTTCACACGGAATTTGATAAATGATAAATTTCTTATGAAGTAAGTGCCTGACCCGGCACTATACAGAGGATATCCCGGACATCACAGCCTATGTGATATTAGAATGGCTCTTGAATAGCTCAAAAATAACAGGGCGTCTGGGGAAGACGGAATTATAGCTGAGCATCTGAAGCCAGGTGGTAAACCCATCCTTATGGCCCTTCAGAAGTTGTTCAACTCCGGAAGGGAGAACGCCTTAGGCATGGAACAGAAGAGTGGCGGTATTGTTCTTGAAAAAAGCTGACAACGCCTTATTGAAGAACTACCGATCCATCTCATTTCCGAGCCATATTTATAAGATGTTTTCAAGAGTCATTACGAATCGTCTTGCACGCAGGCTTGATGACTTCCAGCCCGCCGAACAAGCCGGTTTCCGAATTCGGGTTTCGTAAATGTTAAACAGAAGACCGAGGAATAGGTATAACCTGCCCCTCTGTTTAGTGTTTAGCGTTTGTGGAATACTAATGCGGTTTAATTTAAGTCGAGAGAAAGGGACAAGGCTATACGAGTCGTGTATCACTGCCCCTTTCCCAGAACCTAAACTGAATCGCATTAGTACGTCATGGTAACCCCCAAGGCCTTCGATTTGTTCGAAACTCTGAGCAGTACTACAGTCTCTTTAACGGTATCAAGTAGACTACCGCTATGTCGAAATGTTGAGGTATTTGTACGAAAGCGCCACTATATCAATCCGAATCCAAGACCAGAGCTTGAAGCATATTATACTGCAGCGGGAAGTCAGGCAAGGAGGTGTCATCTCCCCTAATCTGTTTACCGCTGCACTGGAAGATGTCTTTAAGACTGGACTGGAGAAGGTGATTATCAACATAAACAGCGAGTACCTCACTCACCTTCGATTCACTGATGATACGGTGGTCTTGGCTGAGACCTTGGAAGATTTCAGTACGATGCTCGCTGACCTCAGTAGCGCCTTCGAGCGGGTTCGTCTTAGGATGAACACGGATAAGACGAAAGCTGCCGTTACAATTGGAGACTAAACTCGAAGGTGTAGACGACTATAAATAATATACCTAGGACAAACTACCCAGTTAGGTAGGTCCAACTTTGAGTAAGATGTCAATCATCGAATCCGAATAGGTTGGGCAGCGTTTGGGAAGCTACGACACATCTTTTCGTCCAATATTCCGCAGTTCTTGAAGACAAAATTATTTGATCAGTGTGGCAACACACACTGATCAAAGATTTAAAAGAGTGATGACATACGGTACTGAAACGTTGTCGCTTAGAATGGGCCTCATAAGAAAGCTTAAAGTCAACCACAGGGCAATGGAGAGGGCTATGGTGGGAGTCTCTCTGCGAGGTCGTATTAAAAATGAGACGATCCGCAGCAGAACCAAAGTATAGCTCTCCCAATCACTAAACTAAAGTGGCAGTGGGCGGGGCTCATTGCACGTAGAACCGATGGCCAATGCGGCGGCCTCGCAGGTGGAAGGCACAGCGTGGGTAGGTCCCCCACAAGGTGGACAGTGAAGGTCTCAGGAGTCCGCTGGATGCGAGTGGCACAGGACCGGTCATTGTGGCAATCTTTGAGGGAGGCCTATGTTCAGCAGTGGACGTCTTTCGGCTGATATGGTAATAATGATGATTTATGAAGTAAACGTTTAACAATTGATTGTCAAATCCCATATGATATAAATTTTTAACGTGGGTGAACTGGGTTAGGTTATTTAGTCCCGATTAGTGAAAATTACCTTTATCATCTTTGGTAATGAGATCATTACCTAATAACACTTGTAAAAATGATTACCCATTCCGATTCATATAAACAGATACTATATATCATACATGTGATCAGATAGACCAGATATATATAATATACACGCGGTAAACAATAATCGATAAAATCTAAAAATGGAATCTGAACAAATAAAATTCTTAATAATCTTAGGTTATTTAAAAAAAGAAGATCAGAAAATATTCAATTTACTTTCATATCAATAAATATACAATTGTTATAAGAAAGAATAATATGTAAGTACAAAAATATGTATAATCTATGAGCAGTTGCCGGCACAAAAGTCACTTTTTTGAGGTTACGCGGAGGTTTTTGTTGGAGGTACGCGTCAGGTATATTTTTTTTTCAGTGAATTTTTGTATGAAAGACTACAAAATGTGTATATTTTTAAAATCTGCAATAAATATGCTATCTTACACTATTTTTCTTAATTGGACAAGTTTGTTTTTTAATACTTATATGACGCTTAAATTAAAATAAAAACGGTAACTTTTTTACTTTTACTCCAAAAAAATCTACATTTTTATATGAAATTGCTCATGTTTATGATAAAAAATGAATTTTCCGTTCCGTTTTACACGAAAATGATACCAAACAACGCATAGTAGACCTCATTAATTAGTAAAAAAATATTAAACGCAACCCTTCCGCATGCACATTCACCCCCCTCCCCCCGCGCTCAGGGGGGGAATTGGTTTTCCCTCCACATCTAAAAACAACTATTTTGAGACCCTCTAGCTCTGGTTAAAATTACAAAACTGTAACTCGCAGCGCACAATTTTTCTCAACTTTGTATGGACCGTGACCCTTACTAGTAACTAGTCAAGGCTTGGAAATTAAATTTTAAGAAATTAGTCGATAGCTGCTCGACATGTTTCGACCCATTAAGAGGGTCCTCGTCCGGAGCACCCTCGGCCAAAGCGTACCGCGTGTAACATGTCGAGCAATCATCGACTTAAATACGTGAGTAACCCGGTTCGATAATATTTTAATATGTTTGAGTCTCACGTTAGTTATATTATAATTCTAAAAATAGTCGATAGATTAATCAGTTGATCAATTTTGGAGTCCTATCCATATTATTGCAAATAATGTCGCTCGTTTGCCAGATCTCTGTATATGTATAACAGAAGTAACCGCCAATATGGGGCCACCGTCACCATTCTTTTCCAGGACAGGTTACTTTTATCTGACAGTATTTTACTCTCGGATGGTGAAACAGGCCCCTACATTTTTTTACTTTCAATTAAAATCGTTTCAGTAGTATAGGGGTGAAAATAACACTTTATCCTAATACTTTATATGGCGCAGTCGGTAGGATTCAAAATACACGCTACCAAGAGGATTTTTTGAATCAGTTTATTTTTATTTTTAAAAATTATATCGTGTCTTTAAATCGTATATTTTGTTCGTGTTTATAGCCCATAGTTCATAGCGTAGTAGCTTGCGGTGAGACTGGTCTACATAGAGGCAAACACCGTTCTACAGTTGCCACTACTCTAAAGTTTAGATTCTGTTTAAAAAAATAAATTAAAAAGTATGCGTCAAAGAAAACTTACAGAGGCTTGGCAAGTTGAAGTTCATTGCAGTAATACTCAAAGAGTTTATTAAGACTTTTTAGATTTCAGATTAATCCTTTTTTGCAATGAAAAAGTTGTTAGACTTTTATGCTAAAACGTCGTAACTCTGAAGGCCAGAAAAACAAATAAGTATTACGAAAAACCCGATCAACGTGTTTTTGCGCAATGTCACATTTTGTAGGCACTCAATCTCGTTAGGCAGTCATGTTATACGGTCATTCTGAAAATTTAAAGCCTAATTCTAATTACCGTGTAAATTTTTTGACACTGTAAAAAGTGACATATTAGAACTGAAATTCGATTAGGCAAGTTAGATTTAATCTATGTACATAAATTATAGTTTTGAAAATAAATATATTGAAAAAAAAAAAAAAAATTGGCAAAAAACGTCTACGGAAATTAGACCTATATCTAAACTTTCACGATTATCACTCATATATTAAAGACAAAGGGTCTTAATCGCGAAAACTTACGTTTGTCTGCCTGCGACCACGGGTGACGTCATGCCCGAAACGTCAGGATATAGTTAAACGTAAGTTTACGCGATTTAGACCTAGATATTTGAGAACTACCGTTTCAGTGGAAAGTTTGGTAAAGAGTGCTACTTTTTAAATCCGGTAGACATTCTGGCAAAAAAGTAACAAATATCAACTGACGACATTATAGTCTCGTCCTTTTCCAATTGATCTACTTATGTAGAATAGGGGACAACATGACGATGTGGCCACTATCTAGTGATTATCGATTCCCATTGAGTCCACAAATTCCAGATTTTTTGGATAATAATTTTATGATATCCATCAGAGATCCGGATAAATTATTCCCTAGTAAATACACAGTACATTCCCATATTGACGCACCCATACAAAATGAATAGAACCAACTCAATATTCATCAAACATCGTGAATATCAAGTATGAAGTAAGTTACCTGGATCGCTGATCATAGGGACGTGACTGGAGTCCGCCATTTTGAAATAGAATTGACACGTATTTGGCAATAAACGACGCAAGCACCATTGACCGAATTGGCGGTTAAGCCATTTGAGGTACGAGTCTAAATATGATGACGTAATGTATTATGATATAGTCAATTATTTTGTTCAGGTTAGTTGCTCGTATTTGAGTTACCTTTTATTTACTTTGTTATGATAAGAATATTGGTTTAGTTTAGTATTGTACTGGCGGAAAGTTCTTAAAGTTACTTACATCATAAATCTTTTCATAGTTTGTGTAAAAGAATTGAAATTCATGTTATATATCACACAGTACAATATCACTCTTTAGTGCACGAGGTGTACATAATCAAAATAAAAAATAACTTAGAATTTACAATCTTGTAATACAACCGGCGGTTACATTGCTAAAGAGCGATCTCACATCCAGACAACCTTTGGGTAACGAATTCGGGTATTTATTTATTATTATAAATACGAACATGCTACGCGTTTTCATCTCGTTAGGAAATCATGTTTTAGGCTTACTGCCGCGAACACCGTAATTTACGACTATTTCAACCGCCCGATATGCAATTCGACAAAAATAGATAGTATTCGATAAATAGAAAGTAAAAAATGACAACAATAATTATGTAATGTAGTCATTTTGAAATGATCTATGTAATGACAATGATGATGTTGCTACTTTTTTTTTGTCGGAATAGACGGTGTATTTCATTCATCGTGACATTTGTAAGCATTTCCTTCAAGTAAAAGTGGAGTATAATTGAATTTATACTTTCGTGAAACATAATAACTTGAAAATAGATATAATTAAATAGTTAAACATATGTATTTCATTCACTGCTTGTGACATGTTTTGGAGAGCCTAGGACTCCATTATCAAGCATTGAGCCTACGTTCACACCTCACGACTCTCGAGCGTGGCGCGTACTGAGGTTGAGGCGTTAACGCGGGCAGCAGTGTTATTCACTAAGGAAACCGCCTTCCTGTCAGCGCTGTGTCAGCGCTACGGCAGCGTCGAGCCAAAAAATGGTATTCACTAATGTACTTTTAAACCACACTAGTGCTCGGCGAGGAATGCGGCGGGAGCTAGAACTACAC